>JAODPA010022083.1:0-37843 GCA_025585075.1 Nepenthes mirabilis | reverse complement strand
TCCCAGGACGCGTTTACAAGGGGGGAGGTGTCCACGCCCTTATAAGGACGTTTCGTTCCCCTCCCCCAATTCAATGTGGGGCACTACAGTCCACCCCCTTGGAGGCCCAACGTCCTCGCTGGCACACTGAATCAGATCTCGACTCTGATACAATTTGTAACGTCTCCGGCACACCCGCATGTAGATATTGTCCTCTTTGACCTGGGAGAATTTCGCGGAGTCTTCAACCTACAGGCCGGGGCCTCAAGGTTTTCTCCTGGCAAACCCCCCACGGGCTCCCAGAAAGCGTCTCCTAGAGTGGCACAGCGGCGGCACAGCGTGGCGAGATATTGTCCTATTTGGCCTGGGGAACTTCGTTGCGTCCCAAGCCATACACAGGCCTCAAGGCGAACATTCCACAGGCTCCCAGGACGCGTCTACAAGGGGGGAGGTGTCCACGCCCTTATAAGGACGCTTCGTTCCCCTCCCCCAATCCAATCTGGAACACTACAGTCCACCCCCCTTAGAGGCCTAGGGTCCTCGCTGGCACACTGAATCGGGTCCCAACTCCGATACCATTTGTAACGTCCCCGGTGCACCCGCATGTAGATATTATCCGCTTTGACCTGGGAGAACTTCGCGTCGTCTCCAGCCTATAGGCCGAGGCCTCAAGGTTTTCTCCTGGCGAACCCTCCACGGGCTCCTAGAACGCGTCTCCCAAAGTGGCGCAGTAGCGGCACAGCGTGGGGAGATATTATCCTCTTTGGCTTGGGGAACTTCACGGCGTCCCAAGCCATACACAGGCCTCAAGGTTTTCTCCTGGCGAACCTTCCACAGGCTCCCAGGACGCGTCTACAAGGGGGGAGGTGTCCACGCCCTTATAAGGACGCTTCATTCCCCTCCCTCAATCCAATGTGGGACACTACACAACAAGTGCTCCAATCTGTTCCACTTAGTATGAACATTGATGGAGGTCATTAGAGGATTATGGCCCGTTCTATTACAGAGATGGAGTAAGGTAAATTAAAATAGCACAAACACCTACAATGTAGACAAGATACAACACTTCTAAAGAGGATTTGAGTTTATTATTAAATGAGCCAGATGGAAGGGACAATTTTAGAAAGACACATTGAGGAAGAAAAACGATAGACCTATAATTTTCTGAAAAGTGATAAAAAGTGGAGTTAAATAAAAGAATAAAGGTAACTAAATCCACATTGTCCCCAACATTTATGTTCTTGCAGGTTATCTTCCAAGGTGACAACCTTTGCACTACAGTTAAGTTGCACTATTGTTTATGATATAAAACAGACAGATTAAAGCTAAGGATATAGGATCGCTAGAACCAAGGGAAAGGTCTTGCACATCTAACCCCTAAAATGCATAAAACACATGAATTGGCCACCTTTTTAGTTCATACATGAACAAAAGCAACCACCACCAATTACATGGAAAACAAAAAAATGTTATGTTACACAGTAAGTAAAATTGTAAAGGGTACATACACCCAAAACCAAGAATTAAGCAGACTTGTACACTACCGGCCAATTGTATATAGGTTCTCTATCACAAGTGAACCAAACCCACTACCAACAATTTGCAAGAATATGAAAAATCATGATGGACAATATTGTCATTGTATAAATACATTAACATGATGTTTGAGAAATCAAATATAATAAAGATAAGAAGATTCACAAGTCATAAAACAACCAATGCACTTTATCAAAAAGGATAAATAAAAAGGCAAAATAACCACCGTGTGATGTCTGACATAAAGATGAATTATTCATCCGTAAGACTGAACAAATGAAATTACTTTGAAGGTCAAATATAATTTGGACATTTTCTGCACAATCTAGATCCTAATGCAAACAAGTATACTGTCCAGTACCAATTGGTAAAATAGAAGAAAACGAGGGCAGAGTGGGCATTACCCTGTCTTATGGCAAAATGCAACTGCTTCCTGCAGCCAAGAAGCAACACCAGGGAATGCATTTTTGAAACTCCTTATTTTTTCTCTACCATCATCTGCAGTGCAATTCAATTGTTCTGCAAGAGATTTAGCACCCATCCCATAAAGAATTCCATAAACCAACCGCTTGGAGTGCTCTCGCTCTTGAGCAGTAATAGCAGTTTCTGGTTTGCCTGTCCATATGGATGCTATCATGGTAAAGACATCACTATGTGGCTTACTAAATAGCTCAATTAGACAGGAGTCTTTTGAAAAGTGAGCCATCAGACGCAATTCTATCTGAGAATAATCTGCCGTTAGCAGTAACCAGTTCTCCTGAGAAATTTGAAAATAAAATTACAAGGGCTTCAAAGATACATCCATATATAACTTGTGCTACACAAAATATATATCCATGAGATCAAACTTCAGCTTGTTTACTCTAACAAAGAAATAAAGATATGAGGAGTCAAATGGAAGGAAGAAAAGCTACAATACCTCCGTCGGAACAAAGAAATCACGAGCATTGATCTTGAACTGGTCAGCATTAGGATCACTATGGGCCTCACTGCCTTGAAACATTTTGAAATCAACCACATGTTCAACACACTGTGTAATGGCAATAAACCAGGTGCATGTAAGTAAGAAGGAATAAGGGAGAATGTGAGACAAAATTCAATCTACAATGTGAGTGGAAGGTGAAAATTAACAAAACCATAGTGGTAAAACCTGAAGATTAGGTTCTTCCATTGAAAGTCGCCCAGTTGCTGTTGATGTCTGAAGCCAATGGCCATGTAAAGTGTACTTCTGGGTCTGGATAGATAGCCTAGCCAAAGAGCATATTGACCCTAATGTACAGTTTAGAAGCTTTGCCAAAGTCCGATGCTCCTTAATGATTGGAACTATGGGATGCTCGTGCCTAAAAGGATAAGAAAGTTCCAACAGACAAGCTACCATGCAAAAACAGCAGAAAGATATAATCTGGCACGCTATGTAAAGGGAAACACAAAGTTGAGATATATGATCATTACACTGAGCACTGTGCAGACAGAGAAACATCTTAAGGATTAAATAACAAATCATAAAACTACCATATGCATCACAACAGCATAAAAAACTTAATTGAGGAAAACAATAAATACAAATTGATAGTTTGCACACATTATGATACTGAAAGAACATTTTATTTTATATCACTGCCATATTTAGAATGAATGCAATTGAAAGACAATCATTTAGTTGTCAAAAAAGGGGATAATATGTCTGATTTGCTCCTATGTGAATAAGAATTCAAGGTCAGTCCTCATATTTCTTCTATTGATGGGACTGCTATTAGTTCTTGATCCATCAGAATTCAAGGACTTCTGTATCTCTGTAATTAAGTCTATTGACGCTCTTTTATATATTGTATGATTGGCTCATACAACTTATATATTGATAAGAATTCAAATAAATTTGTAACCAAGGTATTATTTAAATTTACACAATATGATAAATAGAGAAAAAAGTGGTTCTTCCCTTAATCATAGTTTGTTAGATTGGTCTTGCAACTCAAAACTCGTAAACATGTCAATCTTTCTCTAGATCCTGCTAGAGAAAGATATTACACATAGATATTAAATAATTTAGATTAAGACTGAGATCTCAAAAGCTCATGTGCCTGGAGGCTAAAAGATATGATCTACAAAAACACACATTAATAATCACCACAGCCCTTCAAGTTCTAAGTTCTCAACTTCTCTCTAGAAGTGAAATTAATTGGAAGGTTTGTAAGTAAAACGCTACCGCTACCTTGAAACATAAGTAAAAAACAAGCTAACCCACCCACCAAAAAAATAGGCAGAGAGCCAAAGCAATGCTACTAGACGTTAAGGATATAGAAGTGAGTTACTCTTGATCAGAGCCCTAGCGAGTCTTGTGCATATTAGTTTGTCCTCCCAATAGGGGGGAACATTGAGTGAAATTGCTTATCCATAACACTTTTAAGTAGAATTATTTTTTTTGGCTGGAAAAGTAGTAGACAAATAAACACAAATCCCTCTACAATTTATTTATAGAGAGTCTAACAAAGAACCCAATAAAGATTTTGGAGCAAGAAATTGGCGTCTACAAAAATATTGTACAAAGCATCACTCAGCTAAGGCTTTTCATTCCAGTATTCCACTCACCCACTATCTTCCTTTTGGGTTTCCAATGACAGAACTGAAAGAATTGGAAACTTGTTGGGGAATTTTACGAGACAGAAGAGCCAAAAATAGCTTACCTTGTTGGTTATGAAGTTTTTGCAAATCTAGGGTTGAGGGATCTTAGCATTTGGGTTATGGCATTTCCCCTTCCAAATCTAATATCTAGTTATCAAAATTATGCTAGAAGTTAGTCTTATAGCAATAGCATCAATGATTAGATGTTTTTCTCATTAATATCATTCTTTATTTCCATAGATACAAGGCAGTAATAAATACTAACATTCCTTCATCTTTTTTTTTTTTAGGATTTGAGAGTATGACATCTTCTGTTTCTCCTCCTTCCCTCACTCTTATTTTTTTGCTCTTCATAGTGCAGTGATATATAAATCAATTCTAATAGGCCTTCATTTCATGGCTTCCATTTAAGGACTAGAATTTTTCTACCACATATCTCTAACAAGAGTAAGAGTGAAGCAGCCCCAATTGTTTCCTCCCCCCACTAGCACACCACGTTGAATCCTAGGCTCACACTAAAGTATAGCTGTTTATTCAGTCCTAGCGAGGGAATACAGCAACAATTTGATTCCAGAAAGAATGCCTAATGAGGGATTGCATCCCAATGAGTGTTTTATGTTATTCTCATTATCTAAGTTCATCAATATTGCACTATCTTGTTGCTCAGGATAACTTCTTTGGCTTTATTAATGGGAAATCGATTTGCCCAAAGACATGATGAATAATTTATTTACTAAAACGAGCCTGTAAGAGAAGATGGAACCCAACCCTCTTGGATGTCCTCTTTTTCAAAGGAATCTGATACTTCAGGACAAAGCATCAACTCTCTCTCACTTACTCTGGAAAATGAACGTGTTCTTGGCTTCCTTTGGCATGCCCTTGGTGCTATCATCAAAGTCTGCCAAATACACAACACGATAGGAAGCACTATTCCATTAGTTTCAGTTATGTCCTTTCAAACCACTCCTTGTCCCCTAAAGATACTACACACTACAGGCCAGCCTTTTGGGGCGTATTGTGGCTGAGCAATATTTTTAAATAAATCAATCCAAAAGCAGATGACCCACATGTGCAAAGCAATGAAGTGCTGAAGCAACACTACCACAGCAATCTTTTCAGAGTATGAGATATGTTGTTGCAAAACACTGAAATTCAACATCTATGGAAAAAGCTCCAACTCATTAGTGCTTCCACAAGTTTAACATTCAGATGAAAAGGCTGGCCCCATGGATCAAAATATCAGCCAATATACACATCCATATTTGGCTCACAGATACCCACATTTCACAATATCGTGGCAAAATCGTGATATTTTCTTCTTCTAATGTATCCAATAATGATAAATATTATCTGATATGTTTGATACCGATATGACAATGGCCAACGCCAATATTTTAATTTATGACTAGCTCAAATACATGGGTTTCCATATTGAGAGATCAAGAAATGGTGAGATGTACACAACTTTACCCATTCATTTTAAAGAAGCTATCAACACTTGAATAAGATGGAATTTAGAAACAATTACCTTAACAAATCCAAACAATGCTTGTCAGTACTTGAATGTTGTTTTCCTTTATCATTCCGCTCAGGTGCTAGGAGCTTCAAGTGCTGATACAGCACCTTTGCAATATCTGCTGGCATATATAATGAAAATGTCATGCCAGCCATCTCGTAAGCTTCCTTTTCAAGATTTCTAAGCTTCTTGCTTAATAAATCCCTTGCATGAAGGCACCTCTGCATGTCAACACCCATTCCCCAAATCTCCATGTCCGCAAGAACATGAACCTGCAAAACAGAAGCAAAGAACCATTTATAACTTTTTTTATTATATAAAAATGCAAAATAATGGCATCAATTTCAGTTTGCAGACATATAATTGTCAATGTTCATTCTATATAAAATTAACTTGACTAATCTCACATCCAAAATGTAATGAAAATCAGTTCCATTTATGAAGACCTAAGTAGGGTTTACTACTAGTAGCAGCAACACTTCCCTTTTCCTGATCTAAATAGGAGAAAAAACAGCTAAGGGGGCTTTTTTGTTAGACAAGTGGCCAATTCACGACATCACATATGGTCACAAAGCCAACCTGAGACATAATTGCAAGGGCTTGTAAAGTCAACAGATCCATTAACAGAAAAAAAAAATGTCAACAGATCCACCCAATTGGCAATAATAATTGGAATGAAACAAACTGGCCTTGCAAGATGCCAAAAAATATTTGTCTGCTAGGGAAGTCCTCTGATCAGTTCGTAATGTGATACACCGAGTACATCAAGTGATTAAGAAAGAGAAGGCTGTAGGACCCCTTCAACAATTGAGATGCAAAAAATAGGAGTTCTGATTATAAGTACCTAAATGGGCTTACTACTACAGACAAGGGCACTTCCCTTTTACTTAGCCTATGCAAGGATTATGGCCCAAGGGGCTTGGTTATTGGGACTACATTTTGAATCTTCATCCTTGAACAAGACTGAGGAACCTGACTTAATGCTGAGGATCAACCCCAGCATAGGCCACACATTCATATTTGCCACTTCACCAAATAGAGAGAAGAAAGTTAGCAATCCATTTGATGGCAAAGACAAAGCAACGTAGCTAAGAAAATAAGTATACAACAAAGTGAAGCTTAAAAATAGAAACATCAACACATAAGGAAGCTTTCTGGTACTTCAGGAAATATTTTAAAGGCAAAAAATTTACGTAAAATCCTCGCTCGCCAAGGCCCATTAAGATGGAAGAATTATTAGTCTAGCAACAACATTGATGTCTAAATTTGTCACACAGACACGCACATTCATATTTGCCATTTCACCAAATAGTGAAAAGAGAGTCAATAATCCATTCGATGAAAAAGACAAAGTAATGTAACTAAAAAAATAACGATACAACAAAGAAAAACTTAAAAATAGAAACATTAACACAACAGGAAGGCATACGGTTCTTCAACAAATATTTTTCAGAGAAAAAAATCTCAATAAAATTCCCTCTCGCCAATGCCAATTAATAAGGAAAAATTATTAGTCCAGCAACACACACACACACACACACAAAGGGCGTTGGTGGTGATTGGACCCTAAGTCATGGGCCAAATAAATTGTATCTAAATTAACTTCAAACAGATAAATAATAGATCTTATAATTCTTACCAACGGTATTTCTATACTCAAAAGTGCCCTAACAAGGTCTTCAGAAACAAGCAACTTCCACAGAACAGGACACAGAGCTCGCATTTGTGCAACACGGCGGCAACAACCGTTGTGTGCAGCTCTTCGCATCTGATTTTTCCACCTTCCACTCCGATTGGCAGCTGCAACTTCCTCACCAGATAAGCGCTTTTTGAATTCCTGTACAATTGTAAAGGAAGTGATTAATGAATACCAACTTGCATCAGAATATTTGGTCTTAGTATTCACAGAACCCGACAACGTTGCATCTAGGAACATATTTAACTGGAATTCTCCCTAGGAAGCACTATTTTCATGTTTTCAATTCACATATATATACACCTTTAAGCATGAGTCTACATTACACAACAGATAACAATTCCGTTTGAATAAAATATGAAAAATTCTGGATGAGCCATTTCTGGTAGTTCTGTTAATTCAATTTCTGAACTTAAGTGGGATTTGCAGACTTGCACAGGAAATGTAGGTAACCAACTTCTTTCTAATCAAGAAAGTGGGCAATCAAAGGAAGTTGGATTTTTCTCTTTTAATGTATCCTCCAGCAAACCAAGGCACAACATCTAATACTTCCTGGATGTTACATCCCTAAGCCTTATTTCCCATAACCCAATGAGGCCATATATGATACAAACATTTTAAGGATTTGCAAAATTCAGAAAACTAGATTCTTTGCAGCATTGTCAGGGAATGAAATATTCTTTTCCACAAACCATCCTAAAATACCATGATCAGAACTGTCAAGGAGAAGCAAAGAAATACCTTCTCAAGATTTGGATTAGAGCTCCTCTCTTCATCAGGCCAAAGAATCCATGCTACAATGCACATGTCAATTCCATCTTGTACATAAACTGGGGGCAATCTATAGTATGAACCATCGACAAGTTCAACACCCATATTTTCGAAGAACTGACTCAGGTTGCTCAATCTATGGACTGATACTGTGGCATTTTTCAAAACCTGAACTTGAACTTTCAAATTCCAAGTGAATTTTCTGGTATTACTTTTCGCAATTATCATACCAATCCTGTTCCATCGAAGATTTGCCAACTCCGAGAGACTAAGTGGATCAGAGGATTTCCTCTGAGCCGATAAACCCCTGGAGAGATAAACATTTGCATTAATCTGAGAGCAAAATAGATCTTTAGGAATATTCATATAGTACACAGGAGAATTTCCCCAACAAATGGCCAAGCCATGTAACTCGAATGCAATGTGAGAATTCCCTTCAGATCTTTTGTTGAAGTGGACATCAAAATAGAACTCCGCAACAGACTCCCATAGATCCAAGAAAGAATCAAATCCACCTGGAACACTGGCAACAGTAATTGGACCGTCCTCAGCAGAATTGTTCATGGCATCATTACATGCATTTCCCCCACTTAGCAACGTTGGCCTACTCTGATTACAAAATCCATGATTTGTCATGTTTCGTTCATTATCATGTCCCGGCCATGTAGAAAGCCCATTTTCCGCTTCTGACTTGCTGCCACTAGTGGTATTCGGCAGAACTGATGCTTTATCAAGAGCACCACTTTTTGCAGCGAGGCTACACTGCACAGTGTTCTCTAAATTTACTTCTGCAGCAGTTCCCAATCCAACATCCAATTTACTTGGCTTTCCAACATGAACATCTGAAGAGACTCTCCCAGAATGCTCTTTTTCATCTTTAGATGGTTCAATAAAAACATGATTCACAAGGTTTTCAAGACCAAGAAAATTGTGGCCATTATCTTCCCTATAAGAGGAAGTCGAATTTTCTCCCTCCAAAGGGTTGCTAGCAGTAGGAGATATGAAAGGTAGAGAAAATTGAGGAATATTTAGTCCAAGAGATTTGAAAGCCGAGAATGCGGCAACCCTTGCCTCGTCAGCTTTATCGAGAACAATTTTTCGAGCACCATTCTTAATCTTCTTTGCCACTCCAAACTGAATACGGTGTTGTGCTGTATTCTCTGCAAATGTCATTATAAAATTCCTCAAATAAAGAAGATAAAGTAACAGGTAAGAACAACAATAAACAGCAACTTAACACTACATCTTGCATTGAAATTACAGGAAAAAAGACCAAAAAGGAGGAATGAAATGACCAAGTTCCCAGGCCAGATTATCATTCGTTCTCAAGCCCAAAGCACTTAAAAGTAATGCATAGACAATACAGGCCACATAATAAACATTTCTTTAAAATGCATGTATTTATCACATATAGGAGTATGACTACAGCTTAACAACTGAGCAAAGTTTACTTACCGAAATAAGAACTGAGCCCTCAATAAAGCTTAAGGTGATAAAATCAGAAGTTTAAATAGGAACAACATGCAAATTATTGAGCTAATACGATATTCAAAACTTAAAAATTGTTTGTATTAACCATTATGACCATTGCGAAACTATATAGAACGCTAAATGATAGAATGTTTTGATAAAATTGTTTCATAGGCTGTGAGAAACAACATTTAGACCCACGTATAATACATATCAACAAGATAATTAAAAGCTTGTATAAATATAAAAGTACATGATCATATGTTGATGAAAGAAAAACTCATGAACTTGTTCAAGAAAAAAACCTAATGTGTAGTGAGTTGCCAACTAAAAGCTCCACTATAAGAATATGAGTTAATTTTCAAACAGGTAATTCAAATGCACTAGACCCTTTTTAATTAACCCTAGACTTGAGGCCATCTAAGAACTCTTCTAATCTGCACACTCACGGCAAAAACCGAAACCTTAACATCTCATTGGATTGTCCTTGAACAAACTCCTCATATCAACAGACTTACAGCAACACCACTACAACTCTAACCACTTTGCCATTATCAAAACTCTTAAGGAAAACATGCTAGGAGCATGTGGTTTAGGTGGTACATTTTGAGAATTTTATAAGCATGAGAGCAGATCATAGGAGTACAACAAAGATCTCCGAAGTAGATAGAACTCCTCTCAAAAGGACACCTCAACCCCTTAATTAAATAATGGTTACATAATTATTAGTGGATAAGGGTGGATTTTATAAGGAAAGAGTGGCCAAAGAAATTCAAAGTGATAAAGCTGAGGTAATAGCCTCCTGCTTGAATAGACGCTGAGCATACTTAGCACAGAAGCTCCCAACAAACATCCCACTCGAGTGCCAACACACGACAATCACGCAGCTACACTAAATTTATGGACGCCAGTCGCACAAACATCAAGCAACAGCCAAACACAATTCAAGCACAAGGCTTATATATAACAAGTAACCTTAAAGCACACATTAAGCATGACTACATTGATATTTAAAACCTATAATAGGCACCTAAAATACAAACACTTTATGATGGACTCCCCTAAATAACATTGTGTGCATGTAAACAAGGTGTCCATCCGTTGAACTATAAATCACTACAAATGATGGGGAAAAAGAAAGATCAATACCGATGCTTGAATTTCATTTTGGTGCACAAAATCAATCATCTCATGGAGGAGCCACCAACCTGCATAGATATTGCTCGAAATAACTAAAAAGTAAAACAATTTTGGCTTTTTAAATTTACTAGAACTTTCCATTTGTGACAAAAAATGGGTTAGCCACACTTTTTAAAATCTAGCTTAACTGTTTAAAGTACTAGAAAGGGTAAAAATATTATTTTATAAACTTACAAAAATATAGCATTCTATACTTTAAGATATAGCGTGGGAATTTAACTTAATTTTTGAAAAATTGTGCATTGTCTCCGTAAGAATCCACTAGCAATTTCATGTAAGCTTTTGATTCTCTTAAGTGATGGTATTTTACTTTGTGGGCAATATAATAAAGTCACTTGACATCAAGATATGGATGAAAATATTGGTATCGGTTTCAGTATTGTCGTGGAAACATGTCATGATATTTTCGCGATATCAGAAAATATCGGTATCGAAGGACTCAATATCAATATATATCAACCATTGTGTATCGCATCAATTGATATTTGATCCATGACATTCAAGAGACAAAAGCATGGGTATACTATCAACATTTAGGTTATCGCATAAGATTTTCTGAAAACTTAATGAAATTTACCATCTGTGCTCCATTAATTTAATGATACAAATTGAATTTTGGAATGCTATATACTTATGTTTAGGGGTATATTCACCACTTTATTATACAGGCTATAAATAGGAGTGCATATACCAAAACACGTTTGGGAGGTTTCTCCATTTAATAGCATATCTTCTTTATCTCCCTTTCTTCTATTTTATACTACATTGAACTAATATATTTCATAACAATTTAATAATTCATTGTGTAATATCCACACTTGACTTATTGAAAGATTCCTAAAAAACTCAAGACCATTAGTTTCCTGAGTTAAACTAAAACAAATCAAGTTATCACAAGTTCAATCTTCCAATTCAGTACTCCTCCGACAATCCTTCTAGATTACTAAATCCTAGGGAAGAGTTCACTTCCAGCACTCTACTTCTAAACACAAAGAAAGAGGAAGACACAAAATCTAAAGCTTCAGCTATGATAGTCCTTGGTTTTCTTTATAGGTTGCCAGCTTTTAGTTTTAAAGGTTACCTCCATGGCCTTGCTTTCTCCAAAGATTCATTTACCAGCAGTAAGGGATTAAAAGACAGTGGCTAGTGAGGTACTAACAGGGAAGATAAGAAAATAGCAGAATAAGGAACCATAGAAACCCCTATCGTATTGGTTTATTATAGATAACTATCAAGTAATGAATTGTTTGACATTTTCTAATCAACTATATGAGCTTATAAATTAGGAAAACATGACTAAACCCGTTAACCTTCTCAAATCGACCTTGAACAAAATTAAACCAACAATTTTAAGATGAATTCCAAGTACTTGGTTTTGTACTAGCCTAAATCATATGTCAATTGATCGATAGGCTAATAGAAACTATTAATAAGCATGGACTTGTAGAAATGCGCACGAAATGGAAACAAATGAACACGTTTCCATGAAAATTGTGGAAATGGAAAAGGAAAAAAAAACTGACACAATCTATAACGTAAGACAATTTTTCCAACTAAATAAGCAATTAGTGTTGCGGCTTTTTGAAACAAATGGATGTTAGGTAACACATTCTAATCATTTGGTAGAAATTTGACCATAATGGTTGAATTTGTGACTATAGAATCACTAAACCCCCCATTAAAAAAAGGATTAAGTCCTTATCCAAACAGTTTAATCTTCATGACTACAATGCATTACATAGAGGCCACAACATCCCACTTCCTTGACCACAATTTGTTCCATCCATTTAAGTCATGAACAGTAATAACATAGATAAAAATAATCAATTGAAAATTTAAAACCCAATTTCGAGAACAAAGAAAACAAAAATGTTGGCAATTCCCCAAAATTCCTTCACAAACATCACAGAATCTTACACAACACTAGAAAATTAAACGACTAAACCCGTTAACCTTCTCAAATCGACCTTGAACAAAATTAAACCAACAATTTTAAGATGAATTCCAAGTACTTGGTTTTGTACTAGCCTAAATCATATGTCAATTGATCGATAGGCTAATAAAAACTATTAATAAGCATGGACTTGTAGAAATGCGCACGAAATGGAAACAAATGAACACGTTTCCATGAAAATTGTGGAAATAGAAAAGGAAAAAAAAAACTATAACGTAAAACAAATTTTCCAACTAAATAAGCAATTAGTGTTGTGGCTTTTTGAATCAAATGGATGTTAGGTCACACATTCTAATCATTTGGTAGAAATTTGACCATAATGATTGAATTTGAGACTATAGAATCACTAAAACCCCCATTAAGAAAAGGATTAAGTCCCTATCCAAATCGTCTAATCTTCATGACTACAGTGCATTACATAGAGGCCACAACATCCCACTTCCTTGACCACAATTCGTTCCATCCATTTAAGTCGTGAACAGTAATAAATAGATAAAAATAATCAATCGAAAATTTGAAACCCAATTTTGAGAACAAAGAAAACAAAGATGTTGGCAATTCCCCAAAATTCTTTCACAAACATTACAGAACCTTACACCACACTAGAAAATTAACAATCAAAAAAAAAAATCAAATGAACAATTCAAAGCCAATTTCAACTATGACAGAAAAGACGTTTCAAATATCCTATAGTACCTGGGCAGGCCACATATTACAAGGTTACAATACTCTTTAAGCTACTTTGTACCCTTCCCACAAATAAAAATCCCACCCTGATTGGAATTTGAAAATAGACTTAATTTCAGCAATTGTTAATGATTTAGGTTTTCCATTGAGGCTTCATTACAAGAATACAAATTTCAATAATTATGTTGTACATGGTCATATATCTAAGAACACTTATCAGAGTTAGGTAAGGTAGAAAAACTCAAATGCCATCCCAAGGAATATAACTAGATTGGATACAGCTCTAAGTCCATATCTCTACTGATGCTTAAGAGCATTTTTAGACCTGGTGGATGACTATGGAGAAGTGTTGATCAAGAGTAGTTATTTTCATGGAGTTTCTGTAACATAGCCTGGTAGGGGCATTTTTTAAAAACATTAACTTCTTAGACAAGCTGTTTATATACAGCTCAAAGTTGTATTTTTCTATTTTTCAGAATCTGAATTTATGACTTTTGGAGAAGCGTAAAGCTGTAGCAAAAAAAATCTATTTGAACAAGCGACACCAAACGAATACAAAGGCATAGAAGACATTAACTTGAACCTGATATGAAAAGATGTCAGCTGGACAAAAATGGGATGGCCAACCCCAAACCTCACCCTGCCCAGACTACTGAAACTCCTGTGCAATGGCCAAACCCATAACCATTTAAGAACAAGTCCCCCATCCCATTGCACTAAATTCTGCCAAACCACCTTGCTGCCCAGACTATTGACCCAAAGTTTCTTTCACCAACCAACCTTAACCATGTGTCTGAATAGGGAAAAGTTGTCAAATACGTTGATTCAAAGTTGGGCCACTTCCATTAACATCTGGCCGAGAATGCCACATGGAGCACCAAGATGCAGCCCTCCACATAGCTTCGTACCCACCATGGTAAACTACCTTCCAATTGTGATATTGAAATGAAGCAGAGGATGCTAAAGAATCCAATCAAAGTCTCTTCACCTGATTATTTATGGGAATATAAGTCCCATATTGACAATCAGAGAGAAAAGTGAAATTGCAAGTCCATCTTGAAATGACCAGAGAATCTAGCATCTCAAATTATTGACCCCACCATTCCACCTACCAAACATGGTTTTAGATATACGGATTAAAAACCCACCCCAACAACTTATATAAGGCCATCACCTCTATGTCCTCTCAAGGAAGGGGCATGATCTGGCCTTTAGATCCACAACAGGCATCCCCAGTAAAAAGGGGAGAGAAATCAGGGTGCTTGGAGAATTGATCTCTAATGCCAGAGGAACCAAACATGGTTTAACATATTTAAATTAAAAATCCACATTAACTTATATAAGTCTTTCTGTCCTATCAAGGAAAGGGCATGATCTGGCCTTTTAGATTCAAAGCTGACATCCCCAATAAAAAGGGGAGAGAAATCAGGCTGTATGGAAAATTGATCTCTTATGCCAGACAAATCAATAGCATTACAAGGGCATTAACAACAACCAAAAAAGCTGAGATGAGTTTTCTTAAATTAAGATAATGATTTCTCAGCGATTTACTTCAAATAAATAAAGAGCACCATTTTTTCCTCTTAAAATCTCTTGGACCAATAAAAGCAGTCTACATATACCAACCATTTTCTTTGGATAGGTGAAGTGATGAGGATTGAAACCAGGCTGTACGTCTATGCAGCACCACCAAGTGTACCTTGATTTCCCCTAAACTAACAATATATCATTGATTCATGCAAATATATTTCCAGATAGTACTAATATGATAATATCTATAGCCATATACAACTCTCAAGAATTAATAGGATGTACTTGGCAAAAGATTGAAGTAATCCACTAGGGAAGCCATAAATCACACAGATTATCAACACATGAACAGAAGATTCACCTTGTGCTACCCATGATGAAGATTCAAAAAGAGCTTTGACAATTTCATTTGTTGATGCTTCAGCAATTGCCAGAGGTGTGCGCAAGCCAGCTTTATATAGAGCTCTTGCCCGAGAACCCTAAATAGAGAAAAAGGTATAATAGAAAATTCAGATCAAGAGAAATTTGGCAATATTTTGCATGATGCACATACAGAAGGGTGGGATTCACACCATGCATCATGACAGCACATTAGAGGACTTACCTTCACGTATGGAATTGTAGTAAGCTCTACAATCTCTGCTCTAACTCCAAATGATACGCGATTTTGGAATTTCGAAACCAAGCCTTCCAAATCATGCCAACCAAGCCTCTCGCAAAACAAAGAAACCATAGATGCAAACCTCCCAGCATTCTCTTGCAAGGATTGAACCATTCCTCTAGCCACTTTAAAGGCTTCACAAACTTCAGCAACAGGTACTTCCTTAAAACTCAAAACAACATAGAACTAAACATTATTCCTATAGTTTATAGCATGAAGCCAATTAACCTAATATCTTTCAACCAAGACATCAGTTTTAAGTATGTGATAAATGATGAAAAGAAAGTGACATTGGCATTCAGCATTTGCTCCCATTTGATCTTAATAATAAATCAAAAGATTGGAGACCATATAAAACTTTTCCACGCATCAAGCAAATGACAAGTGCAAACAGCATACATTTTGCAAGCAGCAATAAAGAGAGGAAATTATTTTACAAATGAAGAAGAGCTTGACTAAGTTAGCATCCTAATAGTGAAGAAAATCTGGGACAAGGCAGGTTGTAAACAAGAATAAATTGTTGGTGAGGAGATTACCTGCACTAATCGCGACAGCATAAGCGCAACATAGAATCGTTTGGACACACGAAGAGGTAGCTCATCTGAAAGCATCCTATTATCGGTATTCTTAAGCCGGGAAACTGTTCGACCATTCAACCATTTGGTTTTAGCTCTTATAGGATTTGCAAGGCGTACAGGTGCACCATGGGCCATTCGCATCAAGAACGGTTCCATAACGCCAATACGGTTCCCAACCGACTACATCCACAGAACTTAAAAAGATTTCGTTATTACATATAAAATTAGAGAAAAAAATATAGAAAATATGATTTTGTAATAAATCAAATCATTCTGTATATAACAATGTAAAAGTCAAAACTATTCTTCCTAATATTTAAGAATGCATTCATTTAAGAGTTAACATGTGAAATTCCCATAATTTAGTACTAGCAACCCCCACAAAATAAAATATAAAGGAAAAATATGTCTAATTGTTTTGACAAGGATAAGTAATTTATAATCTATTAATGGTATTATAGAAAAGCCCAATGTATGAACAAAATTAAAATTACCTGATCTATAGCAGACAATTCCATGAACCTTTCATAAAATAATTCCCAATCAGGCTCAACTTCAACATTAGTGGGCGTTACTAGGTACACTAAATGCAGATCAGATGCAAGAACAAATCCTTCTCTCGCCCTTGAAAGATCATCAAGAACAATCTAGGAACACAAAGAGGAAAATTTTTTCCAGTAAGAGAGGTAAAATATTGCCATGATGCAATTACAACTGCCAAAAAATACTTCCACTCCAAATGAGGGGAAAAAAAATGAAAGAAACAAGGACAACATGACAAGTCAACTAATGAAAAAAAATCCAAGAATGCACTAGTTTCCAGTATTAGTATCTTATCAATTCTCGAATACAATAAATAGAGGGGAAATGGAGGTAAAGGCGCACAATGATACATACTAGAGATTCCTCTGGACATAGAGAACTGCCAAAAGATGCACGTCCAAGAGAAGTGGCAATGTACAGCTTGGTATCTTCATTCCACTCAAGGAACTTTCTGTGGCATAGCCACCTTAGAGAATCCTGTGCAGACTTTACCACATCTTCAAATGGTTTTGTAGAATTAAGAAGGGTGCACCTCACATATCGATGAATGTCATTAGCAGTCTGCACAATCCCACTAGCAACAACTTCTAAAATGGCATGAGTCATTCCATTTTTATCTTCAGAAAGACAAGACTGCAAAGGTGGACAGCTTTCATTGAGAAGACGCCTTACTCTCTTGACCTCTTCAGGTCTGCAAATCAGCACCTGGTTTAAGAAGCATTTACATTTTATCAATTACAGGTATTAAGGTAAGTGTTCGCATCAAACATGCATCCAGCAGGTTACCAACAATGAAGAATGGCAGTTACCCTATATACATATGACAAAACATTATAAATCAGATGAATATCAGATTACTTTTCATATATTTCCCTAAATCATGAAGCTCCTAAATCAAGTAGGCAACAGCTGCTCACATTTGCTTTACCAGCTATCAGGTGAAAGTGAAACAAAAAAGTGAGAAAACAACGCAAGAAATAGACAAGGCACCCAGGAAAGAAAAAAGGTGGGATAAATCTGTCGCCATACACTTTCTCCCTTCGCATCTATTCCAGTTCGACCAGCCCTACCCGCCATCTGCCTGTATCTTGTCCCATCAATGAAATCACGGCCTATCCATGGTTGCCGGAATATTACTCTCCTAGCAGGCAAATTAACACCAGCAGCTAGTGTAGAGGTAGCAGTTAGGACACGTATCAGTCCTTTGCGATAACAGGTCTCAACTATTCCTCTCTCCTCAACCTGAATTAAACAAAATAACCATTTTATTCACGGAAAGTTATTCAGTTCATAAACAATAATCTGCAAATCCAAATTCACATGTCAACAATGGTATTCATATAGAGGGAGAAATAATATGTAGCATAAGGATTTACAATTGAAAAAATATAGTAATATGAAGGCAAGGTAGAAGGCTTGCACCGTCAGGCCGGCATGGTGATAAGCAACACCAGTGGGGAGGGTTTCTGCCAATATAGGATCTAACCCCACAGGACAACCTCGCAAGGCATCAATAGCTGAGGAGATATCAAGGAATTCACTCTCTTCCTGCACTTTAGCCGAGAACTTTCCAAGGTATCTTGATAAGTGCCGAGCTGTAGATTCGCATCCTTTCCGACTTGAGCAGAAAAGCAGTACTGAATGACCAACTTGAACAACCTAGGATAAACTTCCACCATATAAGGAAACATAATGAATAAATGGAACCTTTGGAAGGCACAGAAAATTCTATACCTCATTGCACAATTCTACGATATGATCTGGATCTTTACCACCATGGTTCACTTCTTTAGGAAATGTCCTAACAATTTCCATGTTTTTGTCATAAAGAGTGTTGCCAACTTTAATAAATTCCTCTAATGGAACAGGCCGAAACTCTGTCTGGTATAATGCTGCCTGCAAACAAATCCCAAGAATAACATGCCATAATAATTGACAGAGATAAGCATACAGCCTGAAACACTAATGTGCCAATGATACAGTTTAAAACTAAAGCTTTCTAACATGACCGACCATCATCTCTGTTCTTAACCCAGTAATTCGAATCTTTCATAAAGCATCTAGAGATATCTGCATTAACTGGTACATGCTTGAAGGCAATAGATCTAGTGCATCATTGTGCAGGTAATGAACTAGCTAAAAGAAGAAAGACAGAAAGCCTAAAGCAAATTCAAAAAAGATATTTTTTTTAATTAGCAAGAAAGTGATATATAGAATCCAAAATGACACCAAAGTGTAAAATAATACCCTCTAACATCAAACAACCAAAAGAGAAACGAAAAAAAGTACAACTTTTCTTCTACATGTTATTCAAAAAAATACCTGAGAATCCTAAAAGATAAACTACTAGAAAAGAAAATGTTACATAGAGTGTATCACACTATCACTCCTTTCCATAATTCACCATCCATTCATCCCTTTTAGGTTTCTATTTTTCCTTCCACTCATAAAATCTAATTATTACTATGTAGTTTCAGCTTCCTCTAACCTACTAATCAAAAAAGCTTTGTTGCATATAAACAGGCACTCCCTCAAATCCACAAAATACTTTCTAAAATAAGCAAGCAGAAAGGGATATGATTAATATAAACTACTCAAATGTCACTCAATCATGCCTATTATTTGTTTCAAAAAATTTCTTCACAGAATCCCATTAAAGTTTTCCAAGCAGGTCATCATCATTTTCATCCTAGTAGATTTGCTGCAGGATTTTTCATGGATATTTTTTAATCTAGTTGTATCCAGCATTCATCCATCAACTTTCTTCTCCACTACTTTGAATGAGACACTGATTTTTGCAAAAGGAGTTTCCCATTGAAACTACAATGGACACTTTTTGGGAAAAAATAGTGAGATTTTTGGCAAACCAGACTCGAATAATCATTCATAATATGATCTTTCAACATACCATATGGCAATTTGCATTCACATTTGTCTTTAGTACTCGTAAAAGTAGTAAGATCCTCTATCCAGCCGATAAAGAACATCATGTCAGGCTTAAGAAGTCAGACACATTGCATCAGATTTACATATATCCTCCAACTAAACCTCAATGCTGTAAATATCACCAGATGAGTTGTGCATTTATTTTTGGGGGGAGGGGAGTCTGTGTCATGCCTCGGGCTAGCTGGTTATCCCGATAGGAATTATGCAGCGACGCATGCCGGTTTACTGAACATCTACAGAGAATACTATTTCAGTGCTGCCCATGAAAAATGTTACAAAATTGAAGCAAACTCTAACACTAGATCTAAGAGAAAAATAACAGACGTCAATTTATTAGTGAGAAATACAGGAGTAAGTGCCAGATAAGGCCCTCAAATCAATGATGTCTCAGTCAAAAAAGAGAGAGGCACGTCCAGACGGATGTCGTGCATTGCCTTCCCTCTAGATACAAATGTATGGTTCCAATTCCAACCCAAAAATTGGAATACATAAACTGAAAGGTTGCACCAAAAGGCATTTCAATGCACAAGGCTCCTACATTGCGAGTTCCTCAAAGGGTTATACGCATGCAATCTTAACCATGCATTGCACAAAGAGTGCTTCTGTGGCCTAAACTAGTGATCTCAAGGTAAGAATGGAGAGCCGATATGGTTGTGCTAGGGTTAACCCTCTAAAAAATGTCCCAAATAATAAGAAATTATGAAAGGTAACGACATGGAATGCCAAATTTTCATGAAAACCCTTTCTACAATGGCCCAAGAACTAGGAGTGACAGAAGAAAGGGCCTGTGAAACTAACATAAGCAAGGGCATACAGAATTCAAAATTTTTCTCACATGTTAGATTACATAGACACAACAATTACATGCCACCTAATGATTAGAGTAGAATCAGGGAAGGGTATTTCTATCACAAAGAAATTACCACACAACAACTTACATCTTTTCAGTTGTTTCAATGAGTTTTAAATAAATATCATAGCAAAAGAATGTATTGGTATTTCACTAGAGGGCATAAATTTAGAGATATTGTTCTCAATGGGAAAAAACCAACATTACTACTCACACGAAGCCAATCAGCAACCGCAGCCACATTGGGCATTGTTGCACTCATTCCAACTATCTGCAGACCACAAGCATTGTCACCCTTACCACTGCTAGTTCCAGAACTCTCTCCACTAGAAGATTTACCACTGCCTTCTCCAGTTGCGTAACGAAGCTTAGTCAACATAAGCTCCAAAAGATAACCCCTACTTGGATCTGCAACCTTGCACCAAAAATAGTAGTCATCACCTCAAACTCATCACATGATACAAGCAAATGCTAAAGAGACAACAGACCAAAAGGTCAGGCATTATGGAGGGGAGTAAATAATTGACATATGCTTCTCTAGCAGATATTATAATCCAGTATCTACCATGTGCAATTCATCAATCACAATAATTCCAACTTCTGATAGACGATCTTCTTCCAGCAATCTGTTGATTAAAGAGTTTGCCTTCTCTATGGTACAAACAGCTACAGAAGTATCTTTTGGAAGTGCCACACCTCCCTGGCTACCAAAATAGCTACGAACATGCTTACCAAGTGGTTTCAAAAGGGATTCCAGATGTTCCGCCTGCAAAAGAATTCGCATTCACAAATCATACAAAAAGTAATAGATAATCATAATCAGGGTTCTAAGTGTGCAAGAAACAGGAGGAAAAATCTTATATCACCTTTTCTGCACAAATTGAAACATAAGGAAGTACAAGGAGGGCCATTTTTCCAGTTGTTATGACTTGTCTCAGCATCAAAATTTCAGCAACAAAACTTTTACCAGCACTGTGGACAAAAAGAAAGATCACTCAAGCCAGTTATGCTTTAAAGCTACATAATGATGTAAAATGAAAAATGTCAGAATGCTATTTCTACGAATGTACGGGTAAAGGGTATTTTGTTCTTTATACCCTATGGGTATATGCTTGAGTGCTCACGTACATCCAACCATAAATGAGAGGATCATTCTAATTCAATTGCTTTTCTCTCTCTCCCATTCTTCTCTTTGTTTGACCCTATGGTATCAACAACATAGGGATTTAAGTTTCAGAACAAATCTTTGCAGTTTCGCCGCTCCACTTTGCTTGTTGCAGCTAAGTCAATTACTATGTTGCATGGATGAAAATGTTGCTATCGAAATTGGTGGTAGCGATATCAATATATGACATATCAACACATGACATATCAACAGTACATATTTATATCAAAAATATCAATAGAAAAAAAATCTATAAAAAATTGTTAGCCAACAAAGAAAATATTTGTTAACATATCGTAATAAATCTACAATACATCAACACATCGCACAGTTATTCCGTGAAATATCAGCCAATATTTTTATCCATACTCTGGTACCACAAATAACACGACCAATACAACAACTACCACATGAATATTGCGTAATTATGGGCCATACAAAAACCTGAAGTGACTTTGGCCAATGTCCGTGAAGGCAATACAGTTGAGTCAACCTCCATACCCACATCTCCCATTCATTAACAAATTTACTTTAGACCATCGAAATCCGGGTTCACTTCAATGCAACGCTGGGATACTATGAAGCCCAGAAATCTTCTAAAGGTTACCCCGAACACGCACTTGGCTGGGTTGAGCTTCATCCTGTGGGCCCGAAGCACAACGAAGGTTTCTACCAAATCACGGACATGATCGTTGGCCACTTTGCTTTTGAGGAGCATGTCATCTACGTACACCTCCACGTTCCTGCTGTTTTGAGCTTTGAACATCTTATTTACCAGCCGCAAATAAGCCGCACTGGTGTTATTCAAACCGAATGGCATAATCGTGTAGCAGTAGGTCCCTTAGTCAGTCATAAATGAGATGTACTCCTCGTCGCCCAAGCTCATCTTTATTGGGTTGTAATTCGAATAGGCATCCATGAAGCTCAAGAGTTCGTGCCCAGACGTAGAGTCCACCAGCTGATCGATCCGAGGAAGTAGAAAGCTAGCTTTCAGGCAACCTTTGTTCACGTCGGTAGAGTCGATACACATCCGCCACTTGTCACTGCTCTTCTTCACGAAGACGACGTTTAATAGCCAATTCAAGTACTGTAATTCTCTTATGAAACTTGAGTCAAGTAACTTCTTCACCTCTTCCCTTATGACTATCAGCTTCTCGACGGAATGGTTCTTGCACCTCTGCCTGACGGGCTTGTAACTGAGATCGAAACCCAACTTGTGGACCATTACCCCAGCTAATATCCCAGGCATGTCGATAGGAATCCACGTGAAGACGCCAAAGTTCCACCTGAGGAAGTCCACGAGTTGGCTATGGACTGGCGTGGAGAGGGATCCACCAATGTGCATGCACTTCTTAGGTTTGTTGGGGTCTAAGGAGACTAGCTATGTCGGCTCACTTGACTGAGCTTGTTGCAATGACGCCTCATCGCGGAAGTCTAGGTCTTCAATTGGTCGGCTAGGAACGGCGGGGGCGACCTGAGATAGGTAGCACTTTCGTCCCACCATCTGGTCGCCCAGAGCCTCCACGATTCCATACGGATCAAGAACTTCACATTCAAGTGAGGGATCAATGTCACGGCTCCAAAAGCGGTCAAGAATGGTCAGCCCAAAATGGCGTTGTAGACTGATAGCAGGTCAACAACGAGGAACATAAGTGCACGCGTAGCTGTACACAGCTAAGTCCCCATTGTGACCAAGTTTGGTCCATAAATGGACTATCTCATAGGACATCGTGTAGAAATAGATAACAGAGGTTGAATGTAAATCACCTATCTAAATACACTACTAAGTTCCTTATAAGATAATTAGTTCAACCAGCATAAAGTGACCATGTATTTATTTGAAAAACTTAACATTATGCATTCATCTAAAAGGGTTAAGTGCAAAAGCAAGACTGCATGGGTTGAGAAGTTCAAAGGATACCTGCCAAGGGTAGAGTTGTGCAATTCCTTTCTGTCTATAAATGTTGCAAATCTCTGGAGGGAGCCAATTTAACAAATGCAAACTGTCTTTTAGTGGCACCAAGCTCGATGGAGTGCTTTCCCGATGGGGAACACCACTGGTAACATTCTTTTCCTTTTGCCAATCTGGAGAATCAGAAGAGATGCTATCACTATCTAGCATCACCGGATTTACAACTTGTTTCTGTGCTCCATTAATGAAAGCAGTCTCTGGTACTTCATGCATTTCGGCCTGTGTCAGAGTTTTTCTGCCAGCTGGCATCCTGTTTCTCATTTGCAGTGCCTTATCATTAGCAGAACTGCACTCCAGATTTTCAAAGTCGTTATTTGCTGAACCTTCTGTGTTACCCACACAAGCATGGCATGGAGTATTCTCACCTAAGTTGTTGTCTTCGAAACAAAAATCAAAACGCTTAACAGGTAGTGGAGATATTTCTTTATGTAGTATATCTTCCGCAAGGGTCTCTGGCAAACTCAAAGGATCATTCACATCAGCACGCAGCAGACATCTACTAATTTCATCAACTGTTCCCTTCAACTTTCCACTAAGCATTCCCTTTCTAAAAATGGTGGAGTACTTCTCATGTTGTACTTTCCCAATTTTTGCATCCACTGTAGTTTGGGCTAGTGTCTGCATATTATGAGCAACCAACCCATCAGCAACTTGAACTGCTTCGCTCCAGAAAGATTCTCCTGGTGAGAAAATGGAACTGCCGTGTGTTGATTTTGGAGTTTCACGGGTACGAGAATTTGTTGGCAATAGGCCAGGTGTAGAGCACTCAGTCATATCTACAGCTGTATTGGTTGTTCTACTGCATTTTCTTAATGTTGCCTGCGGTTTAAAGATGTCATTGGGAACCTCAGTCTACACGAGAACAAAACAGCTAGACAAATGCATATCATATAACAAGGATAAGCTGGCCAGTTAAAACAACTCAGTAAACATTACATGTACTGATTTCACAGTTGGGGACTCTTCCGTCACAATGCCAAGCGGCTTAAGATCTGATTTTGCCTTGTTACAGCTAGTGCTTTCAACTAGTTGCAACTGGTCTGTATCACTGATGCAACACCTTTTCTTGGATTCTTTATCTTCCATGGCTAGCACTGAAGGACTCCCTTGTCTCTTATTTTCATTTGATATTTGCTCTGGCAGCAAACTTGATGAAAGTTCTCTGCATATGATATATGATAAAGAGGCTCAATTCAAAATCCAGTTTCACCCCTCAATATGACACAATTAACACCACATGAGTTACAATTGTTATGGCCATACTGCCTGTTTGGTCACGGGATATAAGGGATAGGAATCGTGTGTACAAATAGGAAGAAAATGGATAAATGAAAACAGAGCAGTGTTCAGGATAGTCAATGGTTATTTAACATAGTTCAACATATTCATTTCAGTTCCTAAATATTTTGTACCCGTGGGATTTGAAAATGAAATGACGTAGGAGGTTTGAAAATGAACATGAAAAAGAAAAGTCATAATTTTCGAACAAGTGATACCGAGAAATTAATGAAGCACCGCTTTCATTTCCATTCCTCGTATTCCCCCATAATGCTGTCGCAAAAGGAGGGGCGGTGACTAGTCGGACAGAAGCGCTCGGACACCAACGAAGTCTGGCACTCGGACAAAGAGGCAAAACAAGGCAGATAAAATAAAGTGAGAGAATACAACAAGATTTTTACGTAGAAAACCCTTTCTAATTAAGGAAAAAACCACGGGATTTCAGTCCACCAAAGAGTTCACTAAGTGTGATGGTCGGTTACAAAGAGCTGTTGGCTACACAAGCCCAAACAATATCAAAATAAGAAGGAGAACAAAAGGCAGAGCACAAGGGCACACTTTATCCTTAACTCAAAGCTTTCTTGTTTTCTTTTTCACTTGACCTCTCTATGTGTCTCTCTAAATCTCTCTACAATGAAAATGCCTCTCTCAATCCGCATCCTGCGCACCACACATACACACACATATATATATGTTATAGGTTAGGGGAGGGGGGTCAACTATCCTAGCTATAGGATGGCTGGGATAGGCTTTCAAGCCCTGCAACAGTAAGCACACGCCCGGCATGCACAGTAACAGACCTGCCAGCCACCCTGTCAAGACGGCTCCACAATTTCCCAACAAAGTAGGTCAACTGCCTATCTACATTTACAGACTGTCATATGGCAGGCCTTTTACAGACGGTCAACATCTGTATCTCAGGGTCCTCGACCATGCTTCAAGTCCTCGCCTCCAGGTATCTCGGACTAGGCAGAAGGTTCTCGGACAAGTTTGCATCCAATTCCCCAGACAGGTCCGCGGACTCATATCCACATGGGGAGTGACCCCAACAAACTTTCCCTCACGACCGAGTGGGAACAGAATCAGTTAGACCGGTAATATTACAACAAGCTCCAACTTTTCCTTTGGTAATACCTTGGTCATCATGTCCGACCCGTTTTTCTCCGTTCAGACCTTTTATATAGATAGCTGCCCTTCATCAATTAAATCTCTCACCCAATGATATCAAACGTCAATGTGTTTCGATCTTGAAGGGAATGAGAAATTTTTACATAAATGTATGCACTTTGGCTATCACAAAGCACCACATACTGTTCTTGCCCTTCACTACAAACCGCGCCTTGTATCTTGGCTGCATAGTGTTCTCGGACGTCTTCAGACGAAAGACCCATTTGTTCTTTAGGGCTTTCTTCCCCTTTGGCAGTTTAACCAACTCAAAGGTATGGTTCTCATGCAGCGAGGCCATCTCTTCCTTCATTACTTATAACCATTTTTCCTTCTGAACATCATTCATAGCCTCATCAAAATCTTTAGGCTCGCCTACATCAGTGAGCAGGACGTACTCACTTGATGGCAGGCAAACGGACGGACGTCTTTCCCTTGATGACCGTCGCACAGGAATCTCCCCGTCTGGTTGAGGAGCCACGCCTTCGACCTGATCAACATGAGGAACTGCGACTGCCTCATAAGTGTGGTCTGTCATCCTTGGGCCATAGACCTTGGACACAAGAGGCAATGGATGGACAACTTCAACATTTACTTTGTCCGTCCGACCAGTATTGGGTAGAGACTTCTTTTCTTTTCCAATGTCTTCAATGGTCTCTTCCTCAACAAAGATCACATCACGTGATCGGACGAGTTTCTTTTCTATTAAGTCATAAAATCTGTAACCCAACTCATCTTTCCCATAGCCGAAAAAGAGCATTGCTTTGTCTTTGACTCAAGCTTGCTTCTCTCGTCTCTTGGGATATGAACAAAGGCCTTACAGCCAAATTTCCAAAGATGATTGTAGGCTGACTCCCTTCCAGTCCAAATCTTCTCTGGGACCTCACCATTCAAAAGCTTACTGGGCGACCGGTTGATCACATGGGTTACCGTCTTCAAGGCCTCAGCCCAGAAGAATCCCGGAAGCTTTGTATCTAACAGCAAGCACCTGACCCTTTCCATCAAGGTGCAGTTCATTCGCTCGACCACGCCATTTAATTGCGGCGTCTTTTGTGGCGTCTTCTGATACCTAATACCATGTATCCGGCAATAAGCATCAAAAGGTCCAACATATTCGCCGCCGTTGTCACTTCGGAAGGCCTTTAGTTTCTTCCCTGTCTCACGCTCAACAAGAGCGTGAAAATGCTCAAAGACTCCACAGACCTAGTCCTTGGTCTTAAGTGGGAATATCCACAATTTCCTTGAACAATTATCAATATATAGGATAAAATGCTGAGCTCCTCCAAAAGATTTTTCCTTAAAGGGTCCACACACATCGGTGTGAACAAGCTCAAGTACCTCGGACCTCTTCAAAGATGAGTCTCCTTGAAAAGAGACTCTCTTCTGCTTCCCCGCCATGCAGTGAGAGCAAGTCTTCAGCCTGTCCTCATCCATTTCTGGAATGAAACCCTTCTTTGCCAAGTGACTCATCCCTCTCTCACTCATGTGTCTAAGTCTTCGGTGCCATAAGTCCGAAGACTCCAAACTGCTGGTAGCGTTTACCTCTCCGACCTCGGTAGTGGCCTGTAGCACATAAAGGCCAAAGGTCTTCCATCCTTGGGCAACTAACATAGATCCTTTCATCAACTTGAATCCCGCGTCACAAAAGACACTGCAGAAGCCCGCATCATCAAGTCTTCCCGTTGAAATGATATTCATTCGAATATCTGGGAAATGATATTCATCAAGTCTTCCCGCATCGTCAATCTTGAACGTCTTTATGTTACCCATCTTTAATACTCCGGAAACACCCGGAGTGTAAGTTGTAAAGAGCTCCCTCCTAGAGGTGACGTGAATGGATGCTCCAGAATCCACCACCCAGTCAATCACCTACTCGGCCACATTAATAAAATCATCAGTTTCACAGGACAAAAGGAGATCAACCCCTATAACGACAGAGACCGAGGAAACTTCCTCGCCACATCCCTTTTCACCTTTCTCTTTTCCAACGTTTTCACGCTTCTATTTATAATAAAATCTTTTGATATGGCCTTTCTTTCCACAGAGATGACATTCCATGTTCTGGTACCGATAACGTGACTTACTACGCCATTTCTCTTCGGACTTTGATCCACGTCCTCAATTCATTTCCCTGGACTCGGTCACAAGGACCTTGGAGTGCTGAGAGGTGGACGTTCCCTGTGACCGCCGTCTCATTTCCTCGTTCAACACAACTCCTTTGGCCATCTCTAGCGTCACAACGCCATCAGGAGCTGTGTTGGCAATGGTGATTCTCATTACCTTCCATGAGTCCGGGAGGGTTGCTAGGAGCCACAGTCCCAACACTTCATCTTCGAATTTAATCCCCATGCCTCCCAGACGGTCTACACAGCCTTGGAACTCGTTTAAATGATCAACAACAGACAAGCCATCGTTGTACCGAATTTGCATCAACATCATCAGATGATAGATTTTGTTATTGCCAGTCTTGGAGGCGTACAGCTTTCCCAATTTTTCCCATAGCGTCTTGGAATTCGTTTCACTCTTAACATAGTTATACGCGTTATCATCTACGAACTGCCGTATGTAGCCACATACTTGCTTGTGCTCCAACGCCCAGTCCTCGTCCGATTTCTCCACCGGCTTTTGGGTGGAGAACACTGGATTGTGCACGGATTTAACAAAGAGCAGATCGGACATCTTGCTTTGCCAGGTATCAAAGTTGGTGCCATTCAAACAAATCATTTTACTTCCAATTTCAATAACAACATTCAACAAAGTCACCGTCCAAAAAACCTCTCTCTGATACCACTTGTTTGCGCAAAAGGAGGGGCGGTGACTGATCGGACAGAAGCGCCCGGACACCAACGAAGTCTGGTACTCGGACAGAGAGGCAAAACAAGGGAGATAAAATAAAGTGAGATAATACAACAAGATTTTTACGGGGAAAACCCTTTCTAACTAAGGGAAAAACCACGGGACTTCAGTCAACCAAAGAGTTCACTAAGTGTGATGGCCGGTTATAAAGAGTTGTTGGCTACACAAGCCCAAACAGCATCAAAATAAGAAGGAGAACAAAAGGCAAAGTACAAGGACACACTTTATCCTTAGATCAAAGCTTTCTTGTTTTCTTTTTCTCTTGACCTCTCTATGTGTCTCTCTAAATCTCTCTACAATGAAAATGCCTNTCCCAATAATCAACCCCAGAGGGGGGTGACTTGGGCTGTTGTCAATTTTTATAATTTTGATTTGATTGAATATTAGATATACTTAATTAAAAAATTTTGATAATATGTAAGAGTAGCTAAAGAGAGATTTAATACCATATTAATATTGGTTCAACGGTGCTTACATCCAATTCCTAAGTTATGTTTGAGAGTTTCAAATCCGCTAAGCCATGGATGAAAATATCAGTATCGATATCTGTATCAGTGACGGTCATATGGATATTGTATTTATCAAGCATATGTATCGATATTGGATATACCGAATAAAAAAATTATAAAAATCGTACACTGATATGATTGTATCGTCTGATATAAAAATAAATCACAACATTGTCATGGTATTTAGAAATATTGATATTAGAGGGTTCTGATACTGATACATATTAGCCAATATGTATTTTGTCATCTGATATTTTCATCAATGCACTAAATAGATATTTTTCTCTTGGGTGAAGATCAAGCATTATAATATCAATTAATATTCCAACTTTAGAGATTTCTCTCAGTTGTAATACATTCGAGCTTTCATTATTACAAAAATTTGATTATAAGAATTCTCTCAAAGAAAATATAAGCAAGTGAAATACAAATTTCTCTCAACAAAGATATGAAAAATTTGCACTCAAGAGAACTAATATTTTTTAACATATACTCTAATATTTCAAGTGAAACGAATGCATCTTCAAGTTTGAAGAAAAGAGTTTATATAGAAGAAGAGAGCAAAGTACCTATGGGTGCAAAGGACCATCTCAATAATAAAGCCTCACTTTAAAAGTTTTAAAAGTAGCCATTTCTAGCTTCAAAAAATTTACAAAAAATGCTAAAGTATTATCTTTATGTCTAATTACATGTTACAAAAAATCAGTTTTAAATAAGTTACCATTTGAGAGATAAATTTTAATTATTAGACCTATGTCAATTTATATTTATTATTGTGATAAAATTTGTTAAATATTTACAAAAACGATATCAAATAGTTGACAGATTTTACAAGTATTAGATATATTGATCTTTTTAAAAATCCTATCAAGTCTATTTTTAATAGAGATTTGAATCGAATCCAAATCAAATGTGCTCATTGAGATATGTGCAAAATATTGTAGCACTCTCAATTTGAATTTCTAGCATATATCTTTGCAAATCATCCAACTTTGAGAAATTATTATTCCTAATAAATAAATCCAAATTTCTCATAGAATATATCAGTGAAAGCCTTATTATGTCTAGTTTTTAAAATTTATTTTTCAGATTTTAGAATCATTATGAAAACTTATATTGAATTTATTTCATAATATGCACAAATATCAGATTCATGATGTTAGCGTGCATATGTACAAAGAAATGATTTTTACATAGAAATTCATAAGTTTTTAATTCAAATATATTTGATCCAGTAAAATTGTAATCTACTATAAATATATTTGTTATCATCGAAATACTTAATCTTGAGCTAACAAATCGAACATTTAGGGAACATGCAACCAACATAGACTCCTTTTTTAATGCTTCCCAACATAATGTTGCCCAATATGTAATGAAAGGTGGGGCTGAATGGTGAAATCCTTTGGTACTTCACACCACAACTAGGAAACTTGTTATAGAAATTTTCATACACAGGCTATTGCATTTTGTCTCAGCATCACTCACTTCTAGAACAGAGAAAAAAGCTAAAGTGACACCATCTCTCTTAGCACAATGTTTCTCTCTCTCTTGTAGTAGCTTCTTGCCTATTGATTTCGTACTGTCAATTTGAATTAAGAATCAGATTTGCATTGTTTATAGGCAATATTGACTAAATGTATTGACGTCTGTCGCTTGTGCTCAGGTTCACCATGTTAGGAATCTATCTTACTTGGATTTGGGTACGAAGTGATGGCAGCATACCCGTGGCTTACATAGGTACGTCCAAGTACTCACACGTTTTTCCTCGCATACATACCTGCATAAGTACTCCATGAAAGAGTTAGAGTAACAAAGTCAAAAGTAACTATCTATGTTTTTTGCTGATCGGATAATATTATTGTGCCTTAACCATTAAGACCTTGGTGTGCTTCTATCCTCTCTAAGGCTTAAGGGTGCCCTTCATTTTGTTGGCCCAAAAGGATGAACGGTGACAGAGACGCTCGGACACCAACGAAGAGAGGCAAAAGGAGATAAAAATAAAGTGAGAGAACACAACAAGATTTTACGTGGAAAACCTTTCTAACCAAGAAAAAAACTACGGGACTTCAGTCCACCAAAGAGTTCATTAAATGTGATGCCCGATTACAAAGAGCTGTTGGCTACACAAACCCAAACAGTATCAAAATGAGAAGAAGAAGAACAAAAACAGAGTACAAGGACATACTTTGTCATTAACTCAAAGCTTTCTTGTTTTCTTTCTCTCTTGACCTCTCTGTGTGTTTCTCTCTATCTCTCAAAAATGCCACTTCACGCCTTATTACAACTCACACATATACACACATATATATATAAGTAAGTGGAGGGGGTCAACCATCCTAGCTATAGGGTCGCTGGGACATACTTTCTAGCCCTACAACAACAGGCACACGCCCGGCGTTTACAAAGAGACAAACCTGCCAGCCACCCTGTCAAGACGGCTCCACAATTTTCCAACAAAGTAGGTTAACTGCCTATCTACAGTTGCAGACTGTCATGTAGCAGGCTTTTTACAGATGGTCAACGTTTGTATCTCAGAGTCCTCGTCCATGCTGCAAGTCCTCGCCTCCAGGTATCTCGGACCAAGCAGAAGGTTCTCGAACAAGTTTGCATCCATTTTTCTAGGCAGGTCCGCGGACTCATACCCACACAGCGAGTGACCCCAACAAACTTTCCCTCATGATCGAGTGGGAACAGAATCAGTTAAACCGGCAATATCACAACAAGCTTTCAGCTTTTCCTTTGGTAATACCTTTGTCATCATGTCCGACCCGTTTTCCTCTGTTCGGACATTTTTTACAAATAGTTGCTCTTTATCAATAATATCTTTCACCCAATAATATCGAACGTCAATGTGTTTCGATCGTGAATGGAATGAGGAGTTTTTATACAAATGTGTGGTACTTTGACTATTACAGAGCACCACATACTGTTCTTGCCTTAGGCTCAGCTCTTGAATGAACCTTTTCATCCATAGCATCTCCTTACTGGCCTCGATTACGGCAATGAACTCAGCCTCCGTAGTAGAAAGGGCAACGCACTTTTGCAGTTTAGATAGCCAAGAGACTGCTCCGCCAGTAAATTTTATTAGGTACCCGGATGTCGATTTTTGAGAATCAATGTCCCCAGCCATATCCGAGTTTGTGTAGCCGATCAACTGGAGCTTCTCTTCTTCAAAAGTTAGACTCAATTTTGAAGTCCCACGGAGATATCTAAAGATCCACTTCACAGCAGACTAGTACTCCATCCCGGGATTCGAGAAAAATCGGCTGACAAGACCAACCGCGTGAGCAATATCCGGCCTTGTACATACGGCCGCGTACATCAGGCTGCCAATGGCCGAGGAGTATGGAATTTTACTCATGCGGGCTTTCTCTGTGTTCGAGGACGGACACTGTTGCTTACTCAGCCTGAAGTGATTGGCCAGTGAGATACTTACCGGTTTGGAGCTTTCTATGTTGAATAATTTTAACACTTTTTCAACATAACTTTCCTGGGACAACCAGAGCTTCTTGTTCCTCCGGTCGCGAAATATTCTGATCCCCAGAATCTGTTTTGCCTGTCCGAGGCCTTTCATGACAAATGATTGCCCAAATTGCTCATTCAGCTCCTTGATCCGAGTATTATTTTGTCCGACAATTAGTATGTCATCCACATAAAGGAGGAGAACCATAAAGTCATCCTCGAAAAATCTCTGGATAAAGACACAATGGTCATAAGTAGTCTTTTGGTATCCATGTCCAACCATGACAGACTCAAACTTTTTGTACCACTGTCTTGGAGTTTGTTTTAGTCCGTACAAGCTCTTTCTTAGACGATAAACCAATCCTTCCTTTCCTTTGATCTTGAACCCTTCTAGTTGTTCCATATAGATTTCTTCTTGAAGATCACAATGGAGGAATGCTGTTCAGATATCCAGTTGCTCTATCTCCATGTCTAAAATGGCTACCAGTCCGAGTACAACACGGACTGAGGATATTTTTACCACGAGCGCAAAGATTTCATCAAAGTCTATGCCTTTGCATTGACTAATGCCCTTCACTATAAGCTACGCCTTGTATCTTGGTTGCATAGTGTCCCCGGACGTCTTTAGCCGGAAGACCCATTTATTCTTTAGGGCTTTCTTCCTCTTTGGTAGCTTAGTCAACTTGAAGGTATGATTTTCATGCAGCGAGGCCATCTCTTCCTCCATTGCATCTAACCATTTTTCCTTCTAAACATCATTCATGGCCTCATCTAAATCTTCAGGCTTACCTCTATCAGTGAGTAGGACGTTCTCACTTGATAGCAGGTGGACGGACGGACGTCTTTCCCTTGACGACCGTCGCACAGGAATCTCCTCGTCTGGTTGAGGGGCCATGCCTTCGACCTGATCCTCATGAGGAACTGTGACTGCCTCATCAGTGTGGTCTATCATTCTTGGGCCATAGACCTCGAACACAAGAGGTAATAGACGGACAGCTTTAACATTTGCTTTGTCCGTCCGACCAGTATTGGATAGAGACTTCTTCTCTTTTCCAATGTCTTCAATGGTCTCTTCCTCAACAAAAATCGCATCACGTGATCGGACGAGTTTCTTCTCTATTGGGTCATAAAGTTTGTAACCCAACTCATCTTCCCCATAGCCCAGAAAGACGCATTACTTCGTCTTTGGCTCAAACTTACTCCTCTCATCTATCGGGACATGAACAAAAGCCTTACAGCCAAATGTCCGAAGATGATTGTAGGCTGGCTCCCTTTCGGTCCATATATCCTCTGGGACCTCACCATTCAAAGGCTTACTGGACGACCGGTTGATCACATGGGTCGCTGTCCTTAAGGCTTCGGCCCAGAAGGATCCCGAAAGCTTTGCATTTGACAGCAAGCACCTGACCCTTTCCATCAAAGTGTGGGTCATCTGCTCGGCCACGCCATTTAATTACGGCGTCTTTGGTGGCGTTTTCTGATACCTAATACCATGTGACCGACAATAGGCATCAAAAGGCACTATGTATTCGCCGCCGTTGTCACTTCGGACGGCCTTTAGTTTATTCCCCGTCTCACACTCAACAAGAGCGTGGAAATGCCCAAAGACTCCACAGACTTAGTCCTTGGTCTTAAGTGGGAATACCCACAATTTTCTTGAGCATTCATCAATATAGGAGACAAAATACTGAGCTCCTCCAAATGATTTTTCCTTAAAGGGTCCACACACATCGGTGTGAACAAGCTCAAGTACCTCGGACCTCTTGGAAGATGAGTCTTCTTGAAAAGAGACTCTCCTCTGCTTCCCCGCCATGCAGTGAGAGCAAATCTTCAGCCTGTCCTCACCCATTTCTGGAATGAGACCCTTATTTGCCAAGTGACTCATCTCTCTCTCACTCATGTGTCTAAGTCTTCGGTGCCATAAGTCTGAGGACTCCAAATTACTTGCAGCGTTTACCTCTCCGACCTCGGTAGTGGCCTAAAGCACATAAAGGCCAGAGGTCTTCTTTCCTCAGGCAACCACCATAGATCCTTTCATCAACTTGAATCCCTCGTCACAAAAGACACTACAGAAGCCCGCATCATCAAGTCTTCTCGTTGAAATGATATTCATTCGAATATCTGGGACATGTCGGACGTCCTTTAGGATTAATCGGGCACCACTGTTTGTAATAAAAGAGATATCACCACGACCAATAATCTTGGACGTCTCCATGTTACCCATCTTTAATACTCCGAAAACACCCGGTGTGTAAGTCGTAAAGAGCTCCCTCTTGGAGGTGACGTGAATGGATGCTCCAGAATCCATCACCCAGTCAGTCCTCTGCTGGGCCATGTTAATAAAATCATCAGCTCCACAAGCCAAAAGGAGATCAGCTCCTGTAACAATAGAGACTGAGGACTCTTCCTCGCCACGTCCCTTTTCATCTTTCTCTTTTCCAGCGTTTTCATACTTTCATTTATAACAAAATCTTTTGATGTGGCCTTTCTTTCCATAGTGATGACATTCCATATTCTGGTACCGAGAACGTGACTTACTACGCCCTTCCTCTTCGGACTTTGATCCACGTCCTCTGCTCCTTCCCCTGGATTCAGTTACAAGGACCTCGGAGTGCTGAGAGGTGGACGTTCCCTGAGACCGTCGTCTCATTTTCTCGTTCAGCACAGCTTCTTTGGCTATCTCTAGCGTCACAACGCCATCAGGAGCTGTGTTGGCAATGGTGATTCTCATTACCTCCCATGAGTCCGGGAGGGTTGCCAGGAGCCATAGTCCCAACACTTCATCTTCGAATTTAATCCCCATGCCTCCCAAACGGTCTACATAGCCTGGAACTCGTTTAAGTGATCAGCAATGGACGAGCCGTCCTTGTACCGAATTTGCATCAACATTATCAGATGATAGATTTTGTTATTGCCAGTCTTGGAGGCGTACAGCTTCTCTAATTTTTCCCATAACGTCTTAGCATTTGTTTCGCTCTTAACGTGGTTATACACGTTATCGTTTACGAACTGCCGTATATAGCCACATACCTGCTTGTGTTCCAACAACTAGTCCTCGTCCAATTTTGCTGTCGGCTTTTGAGTGGCGAATACTGGACTGTGCATGGATTTAACAAAGAGCAAGTCAGACATCTTGCTTTGCCAGGTATTAAAGTTAGTGCCGTTCAAACAAATCATTTTGCTCCCAATCTCCATAACAGCGTTCAACAAAGTCACCGTACAAAGAACCACTCTCTGATACCACTTGTTAGCCCAAAAGAATGAACGGTGACAGAGACGCTCGAACACCAACGAAGAGAGGCAAAAGGAGATAAAAATAAAGTGAGAGAACACAACAAGATTTTACGTGAAAAACCGTTCTAACCAAGGAAAAAACCACGAGATTTTAGTCCACCAAAGAATTCACTAAGTGTGATGCCCAGTTACAAAGAGTTGTTGGCTATACAAGCCCGAACAGTATCAAAGTGAGAAGAAGAAGAACAAAAAAAAAAAAAAATAGAGTATAAGGACACACTTTGTCTTAGCTCAAATCTTTCTTGTTTTCTTTCTTTCTTGACCTCTCTGTGTGTTTCTCCCTATCTCTAAAAAATGCCACCTCACGCCTTATTACAACTCACACATATACACACACATATATATATATATAGGTAAGTGGAGGGGGTCAACCATCCTAACTATAGGGTGGCTGGGATATGTTTTCTAGCCCTGCAACAGCAGGCACACGCCCGACGTGTATAGAGAGACAGACCTGCCAGCCACCATATCAAAACGGTTTCACAATTTCCCAACAAAGTAGGTCAACTACCTATCTACAGTTGTAGACTGTCATGTGGTAGGCTTAGACGGTCAACGTCTGTATCTCAGAATTCTCATCCATGCTTCAAGTCCTCCCCTCCAGGTATCTCGGACCAAGCAGAAGGTTCTCGGACAAGTTTGCATCCATTTCCCCAGACAGGTCCGCGGACTCATACCCACATAGGGAGTGACCCCAACACATTTTAAGCATGACTCACCTGCAGTACAATGACAGAAAATCGGTAGCAAACTGTTCAAGTTCCGGCCTTTGCAGACCATGAGCCAAATCGGAACTATCCTTTTCACTCCCTCCAGGGCGAGAATGACTTGCACCCACTAATCCCCCTGACACTTCTTCTCTGGAAACCGCTACCGAGGAAGCCAAACTTACAGAACTCCCTTCATTCAGGAAAATAGGTTCTTTCCCTTCACATTTGGTTAATGAAGCAATCTCCAAGGTGAGGTTTCTTTTAAAAGGCCCTTGCCTAGTCGACAAATCATCAGCCTGCGAAGTCACCAAATAGTTATCCAATGAACCTTTCGCGCTAGGAGACGCTTCTTTACGACTTGTAACATTCCTTTCGATTCCAGCAGATATAGTAGCAGGTGATGAAGCTCTCTTCTTCTTCGACCAGTAGAACTGCCAATTAAAAATGAATGTAAAAATCAACAAAGAATCCACAACTGCAAATTTGTCAAAAAACACGAGTGATTGTGAATCCAATCATAAATTTTCAATTTTTAGTCGTTATCAGCTTCCCAATCAGTCCCTTTTTTTATTAAAATTAGTCACATTAATAGGATAACCAGAATTAAAAAGCAAGAAATTTGAAAAGAAACTACAAAGGTTGGGCAAGGGGCTAAACCTGATCGATTCGCGAGCGAGGCCAACGAGATTCCATCGAAGGACCGAAATTTCAGAACGTTTCAATAAGGGAACATTAGATATGTCCTTCGCCCAAGACGATTTTCGTATTCAAAATTGGGCCACCGAGTCTTTCGTTTAAATACTCAAAAGACCGCCATGCTCTGAAAGGATACAATGAATTCTGGAACGAGATTTAGAATTAGTTTATTTATTTTTGAATGCGTAGTTATAA
>JAODPA010022082.1:0-12923 GCA_025585075.1 Nepenthes mirabilis | reverse complement strand
CCTCCCGCCCCGGGGAGCATAATGAGGGGATACGGCTTTAGGTTGTGGGGTTACACACAACCCGTCCTTGATGTTGTCCGCTCCCGTTCGGTCCCTAAAGATGATAAGAATTTTTAATGGTTTTTATGAGTTTCCAGAAGACAAGATAATAAGAAAAAAAACTAAGGAAATTCCAAACTAAAGAAGAAAAGACATGATGATTTTCGTATGCTAAGTTATATTCGCTTATATATATATATGTTTATGTTCTCTATTTTCTGCATGTGAGTATTTTGTTGGGCTTTGTAGCTCACTCTTGTTGTTTTTAGATGACGAAAGGCTCATGGAGGACGAAGTTGAGTAAAACCTTATGATGTAGCTTGATGACATAACTGGCCGGAGCTGATCTAAGAAGAGATTTATTTATCTTTCTCATTTTGATGTTTTGAGAAAACTTGTAAAATTGTTCCGCTGTGATGAACCTATTAATGTTAGCATGTTTCCGTGATTACTTTTTGGATATTAAGGTTGATATGTCCAGAAAGCATCTCTTGTAGTTTGGCAGCATGAAATCCTGTGTGTGAAAGAAAAGAAAATTTTTTTATGTCCAACCATTTATTATTAATTTATACAGTTAAGGCAAGGATTTAGGATTGACGGAGGACTGATGTGGTGAAATAAGGCCGGGCCGTCACACTCACCCACGCGCATGTACTGTTCATGGGCAATCGGGTGGATTCTGGCCTTTGATTTTTGCGGCTTTTGCTTGAATTAGGACTAGAATATGATTACCCGAATCTCCCATAAGTTAATTCATCGGTTGGGTACCCGATTTGGTGGAATTTTGTGAAATTCTGTTCGTGAAACCCTAACCCTACGCCCGGGTGGTTTAGGGCTTCGATTTTTGGGGCTTTTGATTTATTTGGGACTAGATTATGATTATACATGACTTAGGTAAGTTGATTTACTGATTGGGTATCCGAAATTGTGGAATTTAATGGAAATTCGTTCGCGAAGCCCTTGACCCGCACCTGGACACCGTTTGAGCTTCTATTTGGAGTTAAATGTATAAATTGACTTGGGATTATAGTTACCCATGCCTCGGGTTCTATAGATTACCTGTTGGATGTCCAAAATCTCGAGAATTAATTGATTTGTGTATATGTGCACAATTCGTGGGTACTGTTCATGGGTACTATTCACCTGAGAATTTTGGATAACGTTTTGTATAGTGTTTCCATGTTTAAATGCCGATAAAGTGACATGTATTTGTGTAGATTCAATTATTCAATTTGAAAGTTTCGGCATGCCTAATTTCGAAGGAATTCATATTCGGAGGCTCTTTAAGTTAATCAGCTCCTTCTGGAAAGAGAAAGGAAGCTAAGGTACGACGGTATACACGAAGAGGAAGAAAGGGGGAGAAATCACTTATTCCAATCCACACTCCGGGTAAAAGAATAACTGTAGATCGGGTCAAGGCAAGTGTACCTCGGACGTTGTTTTTCGTTTTTACCGTTTCTCTTGCTTTAAAGTTAATGAAAATATTGTGAAAATGATGTTGATGCATGTTTAAAGTACATGAAGCATGTTTCCTTCGATTACTCGGTTAGATTTTGTATTTATCCATATTTATTGCAAGTTTTGGCTTCGATTTCGTGAATAAACATGAAAATAATGTTTGATTTGTCTTGAAAAGTATGTGATGAAACCCTAGCTCGATTTGTACATGTAAGAGATCGATTTGAGTCTAAAGATTTTGGCGAAGCCCTATGTACAAAAATGAAGAGGTTTTGATGAGTTTTAATCGTAGCTTCTGTTATATGAAAGTTAATTGACATCGAAATGACGCTTCCAGTATAATTTGTTTCCGAAAATATGTACCGACCTGTACCGAGGAAATTTTTATGTATACTTAAAGTTAGCTGAAAGTATATTGTGAGAGTCTGATTTCGAAGAAGGGATTTTCTATAAAGAGATGGTTTCCGTTACAGTTATTTTAGGACCCTAGACTGACTACAGTCCGGATAGGTTCTCCGGCATGCCTTAGGACTTTATGGTGGTAATCGAGGATAACTCTGTCCATGGAGTTATTTATGGTCCACCCTGCCCTCGAGGCGTTACGGTCAGGAGGAATTACCGTTACCGGCCTACCTTCGGGTGGCATACCGTACCGATCCCGTAAGATGGGATACCCATATGACAGTTACCGGCCTTAGATTGTGTAGAGTGAATACAATCTATCCTCGATTATTCACCCCCTCAGCTAGTAGGGTACACTGGCAGGGTTTGTACCGATATGTTACGAAGTACCGTTTACTGTTTTACCGATATGTTATATTACCGTACCGATTACCGAATATGAAGTACTGATTACCGATATGTTAAGTTATGAAGTATCGATGACTATTTATAGTTTACCGAATACTGTGACCGATTACTGCTTACCGTTTTCCGTTTGTTAATTTACGGTTACTAATTTTTGTTTACCGACTACTGATTTCTGAATCTGAAGTATAATACTGTCAAAGTATGTTTTCCCTATTTCCTGGATTATATTCTGATTGACCGTTCTGTTTATGCATAGTTACATGACCATTCTGCATCATTATTTTACTGCTCACGTGCATGTACCTTGTTGGGCCCCGGCTCACTGTTTTATTATTTTTCCCACTCCAGATGAGACTGTAGAGTTAGTACCTGATGAGAAAGAGTGATCAAGAGAAATTTCTGAAGACTTTTGAGGACCTGAAGCATTTTGAGCTATTTTGGGAGAGCAGTTGACGTAAAGACTTTTCTGATCATGTGATTTTGTATACTGATCGTGTTTTTATGGATGTTCATAGATATGTGGATTTTGTATAGAATGCATGATGTATGAGACAGTAAAAAGGAAAAACTATGCTTCTGTAAGTTATTAGTTTAGCTTCCGCTCTAAACTTTTGGATATACTGTACAGGTCCTAGACGACATCTCGTTATTAAACTGTTAGTGTAGCTAACGCTTTTATAGATTTATACCATAGATGGCATATGTGATCCTGTGTATGCTTGTTGTAGGAAGAATTGTGAATGATTGATAGTTGTATGCTTGTAATGGATGATCATACAGGTTATATTTTGGGTTTTTCATCCTGTTACAAAGGAGACTCTGCCGAAATTTTTGCAGAAGTCTTGCCTTATATTTTAGTACCGTTAATCCTGTTCCTATCTTGACGGAAGTTTTTGAGGAAAAAAAAAAATCTGCTCCTTCACAATTTTTGTATAGTCTGATAGTTGTATAATAGAGGGACCTCTGCTAGATTTTCAGTAGAAAATATGGTCTGTCACCGTTGACATTTTCGGTAGCATGACTTTGAATTTATGGGACTAAAGCAGTGGCTAATTGGGAAAATTGAGTGATGATATTCTTGGGTCTAACTAAATTTAAAAGGCGATCCAACTACTGATTTTCGAGGAAGGTTGTATCTGTGAAGCATTTGGCCTAGGAACGAATAGTATTTAGAAGAATGGGACATGTACAGGTTGCCTTTGAGGAATTAAGATAAATTGTTACCCATTTTGTTTGGGTTGACCCATGATGGGTCTGGTAAGTTACGGAAGCAAGTAATATTTTTAAAAGAAGATAGAATTATGTTAATCTCGCATCGCAATAGGTGATGACCTCCGATCTAAGTGGGGGAGGAACTTATAAATTGAAATTGTCCTGCCTATAATCAGGATTAGTTGATAAGGTTTTTACCTTGAGGAATGATAGGTGTTGATTATGGAGATAGTAATTGTTCTATGATTTTAAAAGTTTGAGAAGAGAAATCATAAACAAGGAATAAAATATATAATGAGACATTTTGAGGAAAATTAGGACTATGTTTTCTGTACCGAGTAGACGGTTGCTCTTGGAATAAATAAAGGAGGAATCCCTAATTAGCATTACTTCACCGTAGGTCAAAGAAAGTAATTGAGTTCTCCATTTAAAGAATCTGTAGGTGTTGTTGGAGACAGCTTTTGGTTAATAATTTTAAGAATCAATAATCAATTAGACGCGTCACCAGGGAAGATAATCTTATGGTATTGGACTATTTGTGGATAAACATATCTAAGGATCTTAAGGATGAACCTTGGTGTCCTTTTGAATGACGGATCCTAGTATTAGCAAATAAAATTGAGAATCTTAGGATTTGATGTACTTTTGATACTTCGTAGGTAGTATCAAAGGCAATTTGCAAGTAGGTCTAATACTGGGATAATAGGATGACGTATTTTAGATTGGGAGACAGAATCACATTCAAAGAATTATAGTTATGAAATTTTGAATTTAGAAGTCCTCATGATGGTGTCTCAAGATGATTAGACCAACTCATTCATTGAAAACTGATGAGAATATGTTGGGATTTAATCAGTAGGCACATCATGATGACAGCAAAATTTTGTTGTTAGTAATTAAGTCTTGAGATTTGGGTGATAATCTTACAATTCTATCGAATTCATGTAGACTGTTATAATTGTGGTTTCTAACCCTACAATAAATTTGAGGAATTATAAAACTTGGGACGACACTTTCGGGATGTGATAAAAAAGACTAAGAGTGAATGGCCATGTGTTTCAAGGATATATAATATGAATTTTGCGTTTTAAGAGAATATCAGTTTAAGGACATACCAACGACAGAATGAGAAGGTAAGGTAATCTACTTTCAGAGTTTAATTGCGAATTGAGGCTTATGTTGAACCTTAACTAAGCTTAATTAGAGAATTCTGGGTAATAGGTTAAATTAGATTGACAGTGAAGTATGGTCGTATGAATTATAACTAAATAATTAATTAGAGTAGCACAGCAGAAGTGTGGCGAACTCACATATGTTAAGGTTCAATTTGAGGCTCCGAAGGAATAGTTTCCTTTTGATGCTTAGGGTAGGTTGAAGTAAGAATTTTCAGTCATTTGAGGTCTCGAGCTAAGTTGGTTGGGTAAGTGAATGACTTTAAGTTATCTTTGAATGCATTGGGTAGTAAGAATTAGGAGGGTTTAAAATGCTCGAGGTTCTTGGGGTAGTTGTTGAATTAAGGAAGTAACTTAGGAATGTTAGAAAATATAAAAGTCTACCTCCGATTATGGAAATTTGAGATCTGTTAAATTTCGGGGGTGAAATTTCTATAAGTGGGGGAGAATGTAACGACCCGTGTTTTAAAACATGATAATTAGGAGGAAGTTGGACTAATATAATTAAGATTAAGTTTAAATTCATGAAGGAAGAGTAATTTTTTGGAATGTGAGTTAATTCAATATAGTTGGCATGCTGGGAGCTCAAGGTAGTGCGACAGCGCCTTGGATCCATGGGCCAACACCTGTCCGGCGCTCGAGCGCCCGAGGCAGCCACTTGGCGGCTGAATGGGCACACGGTCGGCGCTCGAGCACCGGTTTAAAAATCCAACCACCGACTTCTTTTCTATTTTAAAAATTGAAGGAGGAGAGAGAGAGCACAGTGCAGCGGCAGAATACGAAAAAAGAAGAGAAGAGAAGAAGAAAAGAGAGAAGAGAAAAAGGTGGGGAATAAAGCCGTCCGGTCCGATCTGAGTAAGGAAAACAGTTAATCAGATAGAGGCAAGTATACCCTAACCATTTATTTTCATTTTTACCGATTTAGTTAACTAAAAAATCTCTCTCTTTTGAAATTTGTATATAATACCCCATGTTTTTCATTTTTCTCATGATATTATGAATAAATTGCTGATTAATCTTACGTATCGTGAATGATGAGATCATTTTTAGTATAAATGTTGAGTATCACGTCTGAATGCACCTTTGGGACTATTCATCACTGTTCACCAAACCCTAGCACGGAAAATATGAAAAATAAATATGGAGAAAAGTAAAAAGGAGACATGGATATATGATATTGAGAAGTCTTTAAGCTAATGAACATATTAAAGGATTAAAGGAAATGGCCTCAAGGAATAAGGAATAAAGGTTCTGTTATGTAAAATCTGTATAAGCCATTGATAAATGATAAACAAAAAATTAAGAAGTAAGAATAATAAGAAAACTGGACTATGGATTGTTCAACAAGTAACCTTCTTTGGCCTGCCATGAATATCACGACGGAGACTAGAGGATACTCTGGCCACTTATCCTGGCCACTTAAGTGAAGCGGGTGGTATTCCTGGCAAGCTTTAGGAAGTTACAGTGATAATCAAGGATAATTCCGTCCATGGAGTAATACGTGGTCTGCCATCCTCGGGGTGTTGTACTGGAAGGACAAACCCAAGAACCCACCATGAACCTACCCAAGAACCCACCAAGAATATGAAGAACTCTAATCATGGAGTGATACGTGGTCCGCTGTCCTCAGGGCATTGTACAAGGAGGAAGAATGATGATTTATGAATATGAATTCAAGACGTTGTGAAAGAATGACCCGTGAAATGAATGGATGGTCCTCGTGACGAGAAGGACATATGAAATGACGCATGCATACATGAACATGGTGATGAAAGAACAAGAACTATGGCCTTTGATTGTGTGGACTAAATAAATCTATCCTCGATTATTTATTCCCTCAACTAGTAGGGTATACTAGCGTTGGTCCCTCAAAATAAATAAAAGTTAAGTGGGAAGAAAACAAGTCAGAGAAAGAATGAAATGAACACAAGCAAAAAAAATTCGATTACATCACATAAGTGTGCATTACTTTATGTCCTGCATTATTTGAATTATTGCATACATTTCATTCTCCGATTTTTTCTTATAATTTTCTTGTATAAAGTATTACTTATCAATATGGTTAAGGTACCTTATGACCCTGATGAGCTGATTCCTAATGAAAGAGAGTGAAGATAGAGATTATATGTAGGGAAAGTTGTTCATTTTGAAGACTAGTGATTTAGTAGTTGTGTCAATATATGTGTATGTATGATTTATATTTTGTATGAATACAGTAAACTTACGACATGATGTATGCGTATTTTGTAGACATAGCTATGCTTCCGCAGATATGTTTGTGGGTTGTGTAGGTTTTAGAAGGCATCTCTCTTATGATCCAATATAGTAGTAGAGAATATTATATTGGATTGTGATCCTGTGAAAGAATGATAATTTCTCTCTGCAGAGGTGTAGTGATGGGTTTGTGGATGTTTGTGAATGTTTTCAGAATGTAAAAGGGATGAATTTTGTGTTTCTATTATTTGATTATTATATACAAATTACTATTGACAGGTTGTATTTTTCAATTTTTGTCCAATTGTAGAGGAAAGTCTTACAAAATTTCTTCAGATTATAAAGTTTAAATTAATAGGTCATTAGTGTTTATATATTATTAACGGAGGGTCTTAAAGAATAGAACTCATTCCATTACAGGCTCCCTGCAACTATTTGAAGAGATCATCAATCCGTGGCAACGGGTACTTGTTCTTAATTGTGATTATATTTAGTTCATGATAATCTATACATAACCTCAGGGTCCCATCTTTCTTTTTCACAAACAGGACTGGAGTACCCCATGGAGACACATTATGTCTAATGAAACCCAAGTCCAGATGTTCTTGCAGTTGCTGCTTTAACTCCTTTAATTTGGCAGGAGCTATACGGTATGGGGCCTTTGAAATAGGTTCCGATCCCGGACAAGGTCAATCCTGAATTCAAATTCTCAGTGAGAAGCCATAGTAGTCAACTTATCAGGAAACACATCCTCAAACTCACATACCACTAGGATTTCCTTAGCCGATAACTCACGGCTTTCTTTCATGCTAACATAAGCCAAATAGGCTTTACATTCACTTTTCAACAAGTGATGGGCTTGCAGTGCCGAGATAAAGCTAGATGCTTCTACTGGTCAGATTCCCTGGATGTGGAAGGGTTCACATCCCGAAATTTTAAAATCGACCTTCTTATGAAAACAATGAATAGTTGCAAGATTTCAGGACAACCAATCCATACCCAAAATGACATCGAAACCATACATGTCAAGGAGAATCAGATCAATAATCAAGGGCAATCCATTCACTTCAACAACGCACCCCAGGTAAGAGATATCAGTAATAATAGAAGACCTCGTGGGTGTGGACACCGCCAAAGAGTAGTCGAGGGTCACGGGTGAGATTGTGATTTAGTGAGCGAATCGGGGAGAGACGAAAGAATGTGTGGACCCGAAATCGAATAATACTAAACAAGAAATACCACAAATAAGAAGAATACCTTCTACCACATTGTCTGATGCTTTGGCCTCACTTGCTGATACTGCAAAAACTTTTCCTTGAACTATAGGCTTAAGAGCATGGACTCTCAACAAATGAGGGCATTCTCTGGCTTTATGCCCCACTTGACCACAATTGAAACGGCCACCACTCAATTTAAAACAAGGTCTACGCCCATGCATCTTCCTGCAATGCTTACATGAGCCCACTGAAGTTTGAGAAGACAGCGAGATCTGGCTACTCTTTTGCTCAGGAACCGGCTGTTTTGACTTCTTAAATGGTCTCCCCAAACTAGCCCCAGAACTAGTACCAACCCCACTTTTACTTGACGACCTTTTCCTAAAGAACTTCCCTTTTGCAAGCTCTTGCTCATAAATCAGAGCTCAATCCAATACATCAGCATAGGTCGTCAATTTGAGAGTTGCCAGTTGATTGCGAATATCATCCCGAAAGCCCAGAAAAAAATTTCTTGCCTTTTTCTCCTCATCATCCACCATGTAAGGGGCAAACCATGACAATTCAGTAAATTTTATATCATACTCAGCCACGGTCTGACTACGTTGCTGCAACTAGATAAATTCTTCTTCTTTCTGAACATAGAGGCTGGTAGGAAAATATTTCTCCAGGAATGCCTCCTCAAACATCTGCCATGTAATCCCCTCTTCTGGCACCCCCAGGGCTCTCTTCTTCATCTACCACCAATGATGTGCCTCACCCTCAAGCCGATAAGATGCAAACAAGACCCGATCTTCCTCGAGACATCGGATCATGGCAAATACCTTCTTTGGTCTTTCTAACCACGTGTCCGCCTTGATAGGATCTGACTCTCCTAGAAACTCTGGAACTCGCTCCTAAACAAAGCGATCATATGCAAATGGTCCTAGATTTGAAGGGGCCTGGATGGGAGCCGGAGTAGGGACAAGGGCAAGATTCCGCTGCTCCAAATTCTCAATGATATTCACCATTCGGCCCAACAGATTTAGGTACTCGGCCTCTCGATCTTGAGACTGATCACCACCTTGTGAGCCTCTGCGTCTAAGTGGCATCTTTAGCTTTAGAAAATATCTCTGAATAAGAATGACTATGGGTTAGTTAAAGAATCAGACTCTAGTTACAATATATTATTATCTACGCAATTAGATAAGACAACCGCCCCAACCTAACTCCAGGCTAAGTTATGTAGGTTAGGGTAACTAAAGTTTTCTATCCTAACTTGGACATTCTATGCCTATATTTTCCTATTCAGTCCTCGCCTACCCTATCCTAAACTTCTGCATAAGATCCAGATCAATCCTAAAGCATCTCTTTCTCTCATACCAACTATGACGAATTGAGTTCTTTTCCTCAAATAACCACTGTCAATAAACACATAACTAATGCCTATAATTAATATTATAAATTTTTGCAAACAATTAGGCAGAGTTCTGTTTACAAATCGGACATTTACCAAAATATAAACACCTGTACCAAACCTATACAAGAATCCACAAATATAATTACACAATATTACAATACCTCATGGCCACCACAACACCTCAGGTGACACCAATATCATAACTCAGGTATGATGCCGGTACAAAAAGGATGCCAACTAGGAAACCGAAACATAACCACAAAGAAAACTTGTGGAAGCATAAAATCCATAGCAGATAGCAAAAAATGACCATACAATCATCTACATAAAAATCATCATCATAAAGACATAATGTATAAATATTCTCAATTCTCAAAATCAAATACAAAGTCCCTGTTTCATACATAAAGATTAAGATAAGTCCTCGAGCTCTACACTTGATATCAGTTGCTAATTATGCTCCTATCGCCTATTCAGTCTCGTCGAGCATTAGTACGTTCTCATATGAAAGGAGAAACAGCAAAGGTAAGCATACAGCTCAGCGAGTATATCATACTCAACAATATATAAACATATGAAATGATAATGGGGTGGGGGAAAGCACATATTGGCAAACGAAATGGAATGTGAGAGGAAAGGGGCATTTGGGGATGCATGGTTACATTAGACATATTCTTACATATTTTTTTATTATTTTCATTAATCTTTGTGGACCAAGACCAGTAGATTATACTAGCTAATGATGCGAGAGAACGAGGAGAGGAATGTGTATGCTACACATTCTAAAGTATCAGCTACATTTAAGATCTGCATCTACTCGACCATCGACTATATTTTAGGCCTACAGCAACTTGGCCATAATATTTCGCCCCATATCCCCCGGGGTACCAGGAAAATCCTCATTCTTTTACAGTAGTATCATAAGGCATGCCATGGACATCACCCACTCTTGTAAGCAGTCAGGATACGCGGCTAAAGTAATCATTGGGTTTCCACCATGATATAAGTGGCAAGCCAGAGAATGCTACCTAATGAACATAAATCCATGGTCCTTGTTTCATAATAACTTAATCTTTTGAGGGAAAATCCACCATATTCCATTCACATATCTCCATTTGGGAGATCATTTTATCCTTATATCTCCATCCGGGAGATCCATTTAATTATATCATACATTGTGGATTCCCTCCAAATACTGGTACGATTCTTATCTTTCCATGAACTTAAGTCTTTTGACAATCCAAATTTTGTGCTCGGATATCAAAATTTATGGAAGAGGGTGGAATTCCTTACCACAGAGAAGCAATTTTACCTTGGAGGTCCTCTGGAATGTGCTTCTTTGCAAACGGAGCACAAACACCTATTTTCAGGGCTTATAATTTAACATAAACATTTAGGCATAAATTTTCATAATCATTAAATGGGTGGAAGCATGCAAATTTTCCATTATTTTTCGTGTGAACAGTAATAGTGGCTATTTAGAGCAACCGAACACCACAAATGGGTTGATTTTTGTGAGATTGAACGTTCAGCCGATATACATGCATAAATGGGACATGATGATTTATTTTTTGGGGTCATTTTAACATATTACATGGGAGAAGAGTGAAATCCTGAATTGGGCATGGGTTAGGGTTTGGTGATACCACACCGGATGATTCAAAGCGTGATTCGAACAATAAACAATAGATTTCTTGAATAATAAGCATGGGTTACATATTTTTTAGGATTTAGGTAGGTATCAAGACGAAAATACCCTAAGAAAAACGAATAAAAATCGAAAGAGAGCAAAAAGTGAGTATGAGATCACTTGCTCCGATGCGTACTCCAACCTTTATAACTAGCTTTTAGATGGATTCAGACTTCACGGTCTCAATCCCTTCATTTCTCTCTCGTGCTCATCGTTGTCTCTCTCTCTCTCATGGAAATGTCTGGAATGGCCGAAAACGACCCGAGTTCGTTTAAATATCCTGACTGGAGCTCGAGTGGCAGTCAGACGGCAAATAGGCGCACCGCCTTGCCAACGCTACGCTTCGAGCGCTCTTCGAGCAAGGCATTCTGTCAAATGCACTCAGGTGGAGCTCGAGCGGTAATCGAGCACAGCCCTTGCTGCCACTACCGCGCCGACTCCACGCTTGAGCGTGTTTCAAGCATAGGGTTCTATTAAACCCACTCAGTTCTCACCTCGAGTGCCCCTCGGGCGCTGAAGTTCTGCTATTTGCTTCCGAGTGGCGCCTCGAGCAGTAATGAAGTGCCAGGCTCAAATTCCTCTTTTTGCTTCTAGGTTTAATTTTTTTCCATATTTTAAGCCTAATTTTTTTATTGTTATTATTTTAATTGCCTCCTAATTATGGTATCCATAACCCCAAAGACTCAGTGCATCATAGGTGATGTTGTAGGATAAATCTCGAGTAGGGTCCAAATATCTAAGCTAAAGGGAGAGTTGCCTCCTAAGTAAAGAGGTCATGGAATTATGAGATGAGAAGCCCTCACCATTTCGGTTCAAGGATATTAGGGTAGCAAGAATTATAGTGCTATTTGGGTAATTGTGGATTGGGTTGGCAAAGACAGCCCACTTATCGTGAATTTATGGGATACAACCGAAGTGTATAAGTTGGCTCGTTGGTATGCCAATAAGACAATAAGATTGGGTAAGTATTCGAGTTCGAGGATTTTGGATGTTTTCTTTAATTGTGTTGCCTAGGTTGATTGTAATCTAAAAAGTTTGGACCTTAGTCGTGTTGATATTTTTAGGATTTTCCTTAGGTTTATAGCTATAAGGAACCTAGGAGTTTGATTTGAATTAATGGATATAAGTTGCAAGAGGATTCTTAGTATTCTGATAAGTGGTTAACCAGAATAGTGCAATAGAAGCGTGTGAACCCTTAGCTCAGAAATTTTAGAATGGGGTTAATATTCTAATGGAAGATCATTCTCAAGACATAGGAGGTATCAAGGTGGGAGCCTGTTAATTCATTTGAGACTTTGTATTAAGTCGGAGACGTAGTCAATAATTAGGCTTACCTGTGAATTTAGGTAAATTATCGTGATGTCTCCCATGTACCGATGAATGAGAAGGTAAGCTTATGATCAGATTTAACCATTGTGGCAGATTAGGGATTCATCTTATAGCGTGATTTCAATCTCAATCTTAGATAAAAGGCATTAGACATTGTAAATCAGAATGATTTAAATTATTAAGGTTCGCTAGAAATAATCATCTCTCTAAGAAAGAAATTTGGGAGCACGTAGGCGAAATCTTGAAGGACTATGTCCATATTATTAAGTTTTGAAGTTTGTTAAATTTCGATAACAAAATTTTTATAAGTGGGAGAGAATATAATATCTTGAATTTTATCTGATTTAATTGAAATTATTCATTATTATTTTGAATATTTTGGGTGTAAT
>JAODPA010022071.1:0-12924 GCA_025585075.1 Nepenthes mirabilis | reverse complement strand
ACTTGAATTCACTTTCTCCTTATTTCTCTCTATTTTTCTTTCTCTTTTTCTTCTTTCTTCTCTCAAAAATTACATATAAATTAACTGTAATTGACCAAATGTCCTATTTATAATAGCTTAGCGCGCTTGTACCGGTCAAATACAAGTCAGGTGTAAAATCTTCTTTAAGTTTGCATACAAACGCCTAATAGAAATACTTCAAATGCTATTATTTTGGACTAAGTATGCACGAACGTCTTTTATACGTACTTCAAACGCGGCGATTTTATCTAAAATATACTTATACATGACTCAAGTGTACATCAAGCACCATTCAAACTTGCACCACAATGATCCGATACTTAATTTTTAACACAAATGTAAAATAAATATTAATAATTCATCAATTTATTTAAATTTATTATTAGAAAATTAATTTTTGGATCTGAACCTTACAAAATAGTTTTTCTACCAACTTACCTCTTTGATACTGCTATTGACATAACAAATAAATGCCATGACATGTAAAACAAACGCATGTGTACCTCATCGGAGACATTTGGGCCATATTTCTTAATGAGATTCTTGAATATCTAGAATCAATACCTAAGTTTCTGTTGAATAATTATAAAATGGTGTATCGTGTGTGAGTTGCGGATTCACCTATTTCAATGGTGGATATTGGGTAAATTTTATAGTTTTTTTCTTTAAATTATTCTCATCGGTACAACTAAAATAAACATTTTAACTAAGATAATTATCCCAACCATGGCAATCACAAATTGGCCTAATAACCGGTCATCATAGCTTTTCTTCAAGGAAAAGTCTATAAATAGGCCGATGAGTGAGCTTTGATATGTGATTAGAAAAATATTCTAAAATAAAGATTAATTACTACAAAGAATAATATCTAGGTTTCAAATAATCTTGTTTCTAATTGAATATTCTTTGATTTGATTTTATTAGTATAAAATACAATTAAATAAAAGACCTAATTGTATCATAGAAGTAAATTCAAAGGTCACATAGAGACAGATTAAAGCCAAAGTAAGTCAAAATCAAGATTTAAAGATATTGAGTGTCATTATTTTGGTATGATGTAAAATATTAAGAGGCATTGCTTACTATGGAGCAGAGAAAACAGGGGAGGCAACAATAAAGGACAGAATGAAAATTATTGTGGTAATAATTATAATGTGTATCGAGAATTCGAATTGTTATATAAATTAAAAAGTCATATTATCACGCATAGGCGTCTGAATAGAAACGGGTTTGATCTTTGTAATTTAAAATTTGGATCCTACGCGTCATAATAAAACAAATAAGTGGTAAGAGGTATACGAAATTTATTCATCGATATATCTTTTGACGCTAAAATCAGAAACATTTTTACTCAAATGAGAAAGATGCTTGGAAATGAGTGCGAAAATATAAAGTAGATGGGATGAGTGTTCATTTGGAGAGCCATGCTCCGTTTGGTAGAGTGGTTTTGGATGCTGCACTCAACTGGCGGAGTATCTAACTTTAAAAATTGTGCACTCAACTGACGGAATATCTAACTTTGAAAATTGTGCACTCAACTAGTGGAGTGTCTCACTACTATTTTTGATCTTTTCCTTTCAATCCTTCATCTCTTTTTTTTTTTTGTTTGTGGGAGAAATGTTGTATTTATAGTAAGAGGCGTCATTTGATTGGCGCACCCCTGATTCAATGTGCGGGTATGGTGCCTCTTCGGTGATGAGAGATGTTACATGTGTGTGTAACGATCCTGTTCATTCAATGGTTGGATTATTTGACTTCCAACTATTGGGATCGCCGCAGCCACCGCTTAAAATAATTCATTTAATACTTCATTATGATCATTTAATACTTGGCGATTTGGGTCGTGTCCCATAATTCAACCGTTATTCTTTTATCTCATAGGCTCAGAGGCGTATTCTGTTCAGCTATCGCTACTTGGGCCTCTCATCCTTCTATATACTGGATTTGGGCCAGCCCAATTCTTTCTATACCCATCAAATCATGTCTCCACTATTACTATTATCGATCTTTCATTGTTTGAGACAAGAATGTGGTCAATCTTACATGCCATAAGATAAATTGAGTGATAAATAATAATACTTGACTTCATATTGTATTAAAGAAGAATTTTTTTCATATTTTATATGCCTGACAATTTCAGAGTACTGAAGATGTATGATAATTGCACGTCAAAGATTGTTGGCATTGCACAAATAAGTTTGAAAGGCAGCAATGGTGCAAGGCTAATTTTTAGAGCATTAGAAATGTAGTAGATGTTCATCTTAACTTGATTTTGGTAGTAAAGTTCGATTACGAGAGACTTTACGCTTATTTAGTGAGGATCGATGAAATTTCGCCAAAGGCTCCTTACTTATAGCCTCAGAAAAGAGGTATTCAAGTTTATACATGATGGAAGTTTTAATTTTTCCAAAGTGGCTTGAATGTGGCTAATAGTGATAATTCTTCTAAATTTTGGCACAGGAGACCTAATAATATGATTGAGAAGGGACCAGCCTTTTCTGGGTAAGAAAAATACTATTCTTGGTTTGAAGATTGGAAAGATGGGCAATTGCTTACTGCTCGGAGGAGAAACAGAGATGAGTTTCATTTCAGTGCAGTCCTTTAAAGAAACAGAGATGAACGAAACATCATCACTTGGTGGCTTACGTTTATTAACGATTGTTTAAAAAAATTGTCTATGCTTGTGATCAGAGGGTTAGGTACTCGACGTGTTTATATAGTTTTGTGCTTCAATTGAGAAGCCAACTGGGGAGAGGTTGGAGCTGATAATGCTCGTGAGCTCAAGGGGCTACTCAGTGAGTATTGCCAATTACTGGGTGTTAGACATTAGAGGATACATCATTGAGTTAGACAGTGTGATTGAGAAGCTGAACAACACACCATTCGATGAGTATTGCATGTGTTCGGCTGTGAGGCGTTGGCTTGTGTTAAGAGAGATGAGAGGCCGAAGTTAGGCTGTAAGAGCCGACGTCGTGTTTTTCTTGGTTATTGCCAAGATGAGATTGGTATAGATTGTAAGACAGCAATTGAGAATGAGAATGAGCTTGTTAGGAGGAGGAAAGTAGTATTCTTTAGAGATTAGGCCATTGATGATGTTGAGAAGTGATAAAAGCTCATTCATCATAATAATGGCTGCTTGAGGGACTCGGATTTAACACTTAATCCTTTGTGTATTGAGGATAATGTTGATGTGGTGGATTATGAACGAGCAGAACCGAATTTGGTGTTCCTATTGATGTTGTTGGGGGTCATTTGACACCTACTATTCGGTCAGTTGTTCTATTTAGGAGATTTGTGAGAGACAGATGACATTTTACACAATTTATTACAGAGAATGTGTTACTGTTGACTGTGAAATGAACTATAGAGTCCCAAAGTACAACTTGTTTCGACCCATTTTTAAATTATGGAATAAATATATATGTGAATATATAATTTACGTAAAATATATTCAAATCTAAATGAAATAACTAATTAAAAGCATATAAAATATAACACAATAAGTAGCAATGCTCAAGGCATGATTTTGGTGATGAAGGAAAATTTTGATAACCACGGTTATCAAGTAAAACCCTCTAAATTTCTACGATTAAGAAATAAATGCACTAAGATGCCAACTTACAAATTGGGTAGTACAAACATATTAATTTAGCTGACTTACTTCGATCTTATAACATCTACCAATGAACTTCTTAAATTTGCTAGTGGCAATAGAATTGGACACTTTCTAGTCTTTTTGTCAATCTTTCTTCATGAGCCGTTAAATCTCTGCAAACCTCTGAGTCATAATTTTCATGCCACCCACCTTACTTACGAAGGTTAACAAATGAAAAAAAGTGTATCGGATAAAGGAAAATGACGTGAGAAAACTTTGTAATGAAAGCACACTAGCCGAGGATAAGTTTTTTCAAATGGAGAAATTAATAAGCACAAAAGTGAGAACTTTTTTGCTAAATGGCCATCAAAATATTTCTCTAGAAGTCTAAAATAAGGAGAAGAAAGTGGCTATTATAAAGATGCTAAAAAGTTAGGTTAAAAATATGACTGTTTGGAAATATCTCAGTGCTCGAGCGCCGCTCGGGTGCACGTTAGGCGTGCCTAGTCTAGCACAGGGTCCTTGTCCTAACACCAAGTGCGACTCGGGCATGCCTCGAGCATTAGCACTCAGCATTTGGCGCCTCAGGTGCGGTTTAGACATGCTTTGAGCACTGACACTCTACAATTTGCACTTCAGCGTGCCTTGAATGCTAGCTCTTGGCAATTGGTGCCTTGAGTGTGCCTTGAGCACTGACTCGAGGAAAATGATGCTTGTGCGAGGATCAAGTGCGCCTCGAGCATAGACACATAGAAAATGGTGCTCGGGTTCTGGTTAGGCATAAGCAAGGTGTGAATATTGGGAGTTGTATATCGATGACTATCGGGCATAAATTTGATGAAGATCTTCAGAACAATAAAAATTTTGCTAACGAATGACTATATACGATCACAGAATATGCCAAAATATATTATGCCTAACAATCTCCCCATTTGACAGTTCCGTGATAAAATCTCACAAAAATAATAAACTAAAATATAAGAGAATCACAAATTCATACACTACAAAAGTAGAACCTATGTATATAAAAATTTACATCTAAAATACGATCGATATAGTAAACATAAAGTGAAAGATCTGCAGAAGGTACTGTAAAATGTGTTGTTTCTATTTAGATAAGATTAATACAAAAGTAGATAAAAATAATGAAGTAAAAACTGTAAAATAATAGATAAGTACAGGTATAAAAGATATCAAATTCATCAAAATATTAGGTACAACACATATCCAAATAAAAAATAATAAAAACTAAAGAATAAGGAACTTCCCCTAAGAGATAGCCAAGTTCCCTCTATAAAATAAACCTCCCCCTAATAACAAGATAAGTCCTCCTAGTAACAATATAAAACCTCCCCCTAAAATAAATGTGACAAGCGAGTCAAGCTTCCCCTAAGAGAACTACTTTCCTTTTTGTCACGAATGATCAAAGGGAAGACTTCAATTAAACTTGAAAGAATCACGGTGAGATTGCTATGCTGAAGATAGAGGGGCAGTTCGCTTCTCCTTAGTTCCAAAGTAGGTTTTAAGGCTTTAAAAGTCTTCGAGCATTTCTGACTGCTGCTGCACGTAAGAAGAAGACAGCCACTCGAGCCAATCAAAAATTTAAGATAGTTACCTCATAATTAAAGAGGATGAAGAGGTATACGACAAAGGAGGATTGGATGGGTCAGGATAAGATGGATCAAGATAAAATTGGCCAAGACAAAATGGGCCACCTTCAACCAAAAAATGAGGATCCCCTGGAAGATGCTTATCTAAAGGATCATCAAGAGCCGGGGAGAGTCTATGGGTGTGGGCTCAACTTTATTCGAAGGTAGTGCGAGTGATAGGCCGACCAAACTGCACATGAGGAAGGTTCGAGAATTGAATGCCTAAACCCATTATGAGGTGTTGGATGAGACAACTATTGGAAAGGTTGTCATCCTTCTTACACAAAATTATTGATAACATGAGAATACAAGTAGGACGGAAGATTAATGGGTTGTCCACATAGGAGAGTATAAAGAAATGAGGCTTTATTATGAGGGATAGAGTAGAAGTGTGCGATCGAAAAGAGATTAGTTAATATGATCTGGCACACAACCATCCTCCGAGAGAACAGACGTTTAGTTTTGAACAATCTACTATGCCACTCCATGGTCGAGCTGTGGAGAAAATAGGTTACCTTATCGAGATGTGGCATCATATTCCATTTGCATGGGTAGTTTGAATGGTCAATTCAAGGAATAGCTAGGGTGTAGAATTTCACTTTTAGGGTAATTCAGAAGTGACTCCCCCTCAAGAATATAGTAAAGGAATGCATCGCTCGATCAAAATTGAAGATGTTAGAATAAAACTCTTGAATCGAGAGTTTAAAAGGGGAGTGAGGTTAGTTAGGATCGGCTCCCAATGTCGGTTTGTGAACAGAGAGGTGATAGATAGGTCAAAGGACGTGAAGTTAACCTTTCATTCAATGGTAAGTTGCTGTTTAGGCATACAGTCTTGAAATAATTCATCAGCATTGGGATTAGCAAAGCGGTCAGGAGTTGAGGGCTCGCTCATCTGGGAATGCTTACCAACAGATTTTCTAGTGAGGGATTTCCATGGAGGTGACATTTGCACAGCAAAATAGAGAGAACAAAAGGTCAATAATGCAAACCGAAACAGCTGGGAACCTAAAATTGTATATAGGTTCCACACCGAGCTACTCGAAGCCCACAAATCCTCCACCACCACGCGTCGAGAGAGGGGTTAAAACTTAACAAATTGACACCAATGGGTCGTAGATTGGGAAGCAATAAACACAAAAATGTGGGTGATAACCATATTTAGTCACCCGAAATCCACAACTAAAGAATAGTTAAATCTATGCAAAAGTGGAAAGGCAAACTACAAATTGGCACTAAATGTGCACACTATACGAAGCAATCTAGAAAATGATGCAAAGAAACAGGGCGTTCATAGTGAAAACAGGAAACTAGCATTAACTACGAAAGGGTGCACAATATTGAAAAAGGGGGGAGAAAATTTCTTGTGAGTGTCCAAGATCTTCAGGATGAAGGGCTGATCTAGAGGTGTGGGTGGTGAGAGGAGGTATATGGAGAAGATTAGAGAAGAGAGAGGAATGAGAGAGACAAGGGTTGAAGGGAACACAGTGAAAGATGCTCGACTTACGCTATAGGACAAAGCACCAAGCACTATTGAGCTCAAGTGCGCCTCAGGTGCGCCTAGGAAAGCACAAATTGGGATTCAATGCCCTTTGGGACCTCGAGTTCCTATTAGTTGTGCTTCAGGCACAATGAACAATGCATTTTCTGTTATTTTTAATTTGATATAAATTATTTTTCACAATGCACAACGAAAATTATTTTTCATAATTTTGTTACTTATTCATTTAGAAGTTTGACATGATTGACAAGAGTATCCCTCTTTGAGCTTTGATTAGAATTGTTTCAGAGATTAGTTACTGAACAGTGGGGGCGAATATGTCCAAATTTTTCACAGCCATGACATGTTAGGACAAAGGTAGTAGCGTAAGATTTGTTACTTTGCTTCCTCATTTGATTAAAGCCAAGATTCCATCTACTATTTGTGTATGGAACATTTTCTATATTAATATGAATCTTTGTAAAAATTCTTAAGTTCCAATTAATTGGGATGGATAGCGTGCTACTTCATCTTGGAACGGATGTAGTTGGGATAGTAATAGTTTTTGAGTTAAGATTCGTATTGAAGGTATTATCAAAATATCCCAATCTCGTTTTGTTCCTGCCTATTTTTCCTAGACCGAGAATATCGTACAATTGTTTGAATCCATTTAAAAATTATTTTAGATTATTTGTAGTATGTTCAAGCTCCGATTTAAGCGTTTTGATTTTTTCAGTAAAAGAGTTGTTCAATTTTTTAAGTTCTTGAATTTTTATGTCTAGTTCGGTTTTAAGAGTAGTTTTTTTTCTTTTGATTTCTGTCAAGTTATACTTTAGGACGTATTATTTTCTTAATCTTTAGATATCCCTTAAATAATTTATAATATGCACCCTAAAGATCATAAAAGTGAGTTTCTGACTCATTGTTAGAGTCATCAAATTGACCCAACTTTTCTTCTAAGTTCTCATCATTTGTACACACGAAAGTCACGAAAATCATATATTTTGCTTTGCCTTCTTCAATACATCTTTCATTATCTTCATATTCATCATCGTTCAAGATAATATTAGCTTTCATGGATAGACCTTATTGATGTTTAAAATTTGGGTATTTAACTCTAATATCCAGAAAACTTAAACATTCATGGCATTATACTCGTTGAGTATTTTTTGGTTTAACATATTTAATCTCGCATCTGTTATTCTTGTCACTTTTGAGGAACATTAAATTTTTTGAATTTACTTTTTGTCTGTCAAATAAGGTTTTATTTTTCTTTAAAAATTATTTAAAATTTCTTACAAATAAGGCAAAATCTTCATCGCTGTATGGCTCCTCATCAAAGTTATGGCCTTTTCCTTCCTTAATCGATTTAAATGCAATGAATTTGGTCTTCTTTGATTGTGGGATAATGTGTTCATATGTTTAAAAAGATCCAACAAGTTTTTTAATTTTTATTTTGTTAATAATTTTACTCTCCTCGATCGTTGTGACTGGGTCAAAATCGCTCAAGGAATGATCGTTAGACTTTTCTTACAATTCTATTTTTAGAAAATTTTTAACTAAATTAAATTTAGAGTTGATTATGTTATTTAATTTAGCGTAAAATTTGCCAAATGTCTCATTATCCTTCATCTTGATTTCCTCAAATCTAATAGTAAGCATTTGTAATTTTAAATTCTTGACTAAAATGGTTCATTCATAAGTAATTTTAAGAATATTTCATACATATTTAGATGTCTCACATATTGAGATCATTTAAATTTTTTAGTGGATACAGTTATAAAAATAGCATGCAACCACTTATTATTCTAATTATAGGTATCAAATTTTTCTTTTGATCATAAAGACGGAACTTTTAGTTCATCGCCCATATGCTTCTAGGTGGTGTCCACTGAGATTAAGTGCTAATCCATACGCGTTCATTTATAGATTTAAGGAAGGCTCTCATACTCACCTTCCAATAAGAATTGTTACTCTTATCAAACTAGGGAGACACAGAGAGAGAATAACTCATATACATCTAGATCGTGGTCATGAATCGGAGTAAGTCGTTGATACCAATTGAAATGAGCTATGGAGTCCCAAAATACAACTTGTTTCAACACCTTTTAAGTTGCGGAATATATGTAAAGATGAATGTATAATACTTGTAAAATATATTCAGATTTAGATGAAATAACCAATCAAAAGCATATAAAAATAACACAATAAGTAACAATACTTAAGGCACGATTTTGGTGACAAAAAAAATCTCGATAACTACAATTGTCGAATAAAATCTTTTGAGCTTTTACTATCATGAAAGATATGCCTTAAAAAGTCAACTTACAGATCGAATGATACAAATGTACTAGCTTAATTAATTTATTTTCATATTGTGACTCCTATTAAGAAACTTCTTGAATTCGCTTGTGATAACAAAACCAGAAGCCTTCTGATCTTCCTATTAATATTACTTTATAAGCCATCCAATCTCCACACACCACTGGATCCGAATTTTTACGCCATCCATGTCGATTATAAAGGTTAACAAAAGAGAAAAAATGTGTAGTATAAAATAAAATGAGGTGAAAAAAACTTCGTAATGGAAGCATAATAGTTGAGAATAAATTTTCTCAAATTGAGCAATTAATAGACACAAAAGTGAGGAATGTTTTGCTGAACGGCCGTCAAAATATTTCTCTAGAAATCTGAAACAAGGAGAAGAAAGTGGATATTTATAAAGAGGCTCAAAATTTGTTAGAAAATATAGCTGTTAAGAAATGCACGTCTCAATGTTTGAGCACGATTTGGGCGTGCCTTGAGTGTTGGCAGTCGGCAATTGTGCCTCAGGCTTGCCTCGGGTGTGTCTCGAGCGCTCGATCTTGGCAATTGGCGTCTTGGGCATGCCTTGAGCGTGGACACACAGGAAATTGTGTTTGGGCGCGGGTTATGTGTTAGGCAAGCGTAGATATTGGGAGTTGCGCATCAATGAATAATGTACATAAATCTGATATAGATATTTAGGATAATGAAAATTTTGTCAATGAAAGACTATATACGATCATGGAATATGCATATACAAAATATACCTAACAGATTGAGATTTTCAAAACGGAGCCCAATCCTCTACACTCAAAAAGAACCTACACTCATCCCCATTTCTCTTACTTTCTTAGCACATCTTTCGATTTACCTAAGAATGATTACTAATTTGAGTGTTGGAGAATATACTAGTGAGTGTATCTCATATACCTTTAATATTTTATTACGTTATTGTGGTACACAGGATCAAGATTTTCCATTACGATGATCAAATCCATAACCTCCAGAATCAACCGAAATTTACACTTGACTTTCTAATTTATTCAACAACTCAGGTCCTAAGAACGTATGTAGTTTAGATCGTGGCGTTTGTGCTGGCAAATCCCCCATATGAAGACTACTCAGGATTTTGAATTTAAATACATTACCTACAATTAAAATATGCTATACAATTTTATAACCATATTAATATTTACCTCTTTATAAATTTAAACAAAAAATGATGCTTTTTTTTTCTTCCGAAACGGATTTGATTTGAATATTTGATTCATTTTTTCAGGTCTTCGTCAACGAGAGAAGATGAAGGATCAATCAATGACAGAGGCGATGGTGACTGGCCTCGTAAATTTCTTTCTTGTTTCCTTGGGACCTATTCTGCGAGTCACTATCAACGTATCTGATTTTCAATCGCCAACTTCTGATCCCAAAAAAAAAAAAAACGAAGGCAAACTTTCTCGGAAGACCAACCCCAAGTTGACTTGATAATCGTTGTCGTCAAGTTTCCTATTCTACACCATTTCTTCGAATCTTCAATCTCCGTAGGCAACACGTCTGGCAGTGATTCTGATGCTATAAAAGCTTCTCAATTGTCCATTCGAATTTGGATTGTCACTTATCAATTCAATCACAAGCCCCAAAGCCCAATTGAGCAGCAGTTTGTTGATCGAGAACTTCTGCTAAAAAAGTCAGTAATTCGTACCCGATTCTTGAACTTGCAAGCATGTCTACTTCAGAAAGCAAATTGGCTACAGCAAAAACTGTTCTCGCAGCAATGGGTTCAGTGGCGGCCACGGCAGTGGTGGCCCGATCCATAGCCCGGGAATTCCTTCCCGATGAACTGCAGGATTACATCTTCTCCACCTTCCGATCCTTCTTCAGCCGCTTCTCCTCGGAGTTCACCCTCATCATCGATGAATTCATCGGCCTCGAGAACAATCAGATCTACGAGGCCGCCGAGAGTTACTTAGCAACCAAAATCTCCGGCTCCACACGACGCCTCAAGGTCAGCAAACCGGAGTCTGAAAAGTCGTTCCAGCTCGTCGTCGATCGCGACGAAGAAATTGCCGATTCCTTCGAGGGCGTCGTCTTCAAGTGGATCTTAGTCTGCCGTCAAATCGAGTCAAAGAACTTCTACAATCCGAGAGACATGAATTCCACCCTCAGATCCGAAGTCCGATCGTTCCAAATCCGATTCCACAAGAAGCACAAGGTGAAAGCGCTGAAAGATTATCTCCCTCACGTGATGAACCAAGCTAAGAGCGTGAAGCAGGAGACCAAGACGATAAAATTGTATACCACAGATATGGACAAAATGTACGGGAATTTCGCCGACGCTTGGACTGGCATCAACCTCAACCACCCGGCGACGTTCGAAACCCTAGCGATGGACTCGGATCTGAAGAAGATGGTGCTGGATGATTTGGATAGGTTCATCAGGAGGAAAGATTATTACCGGAGGGTGGGGAAGGCGTGGAAGAGAGGGTACCTCCTGTACGGACCCCCGGGGACGGGGAAATCGAGCTTGATCGCGGCGATGGCGAACTACTTAAAGTTTGATATCTATGATTTGCAGCTGACCGACTTGCATAGCAACGCGGAGCTTCGGAAGTTGCTGGTGGCTACAGCGAATCGGTCCGTTTTGGTGGTGGAGGACATCGATTGCTCCGTTGAATTGAAGAACCGAGAAGGCGACGACGTCGTTCCGGAAACACCGCCTGGCTTCCGCCGTGAACGACAGGTTTGTTCCGTTCATATTTTCTCAACCGGACAGTTCTAATAGAATTATACATATTTACAAATTTCAAAATNAATTGATCCGATAATATTTCTTTATTGGTCATCCTAATTCTCTTATCTTTGTAAAATTTATCAAATTTTGACCCATTTTAATTTAAAAAAATAAAAATATATAATTATTTAAATTTATACTACGAAAATATTGAACATACAAAATTATTAATTCTATTAAGAAAAAATCCTGAATCTGCACTAATCTTGTGTTATGTTTCGTTTGGGGGCAGGTGACTTTATCAGGGATACTCAATTTCATCGACGGTCTATGGTCGAGCTGCGGGGACGAGCGCATCATCATATTCACCACAAACTACAAGGACAAGCTTGACCCGGCGTTGCTCCGCCCGGGCCGCATGGACCTGCACATTCTCATGTCTTACTGCACACCGTGCAGCTTCAAGCTACTTGCATCCTCGTACCTTGACATCAAGCACCATGGCCTCTTCCCCGACATCGAAGAGCTCATCAAGAGGGTGCAAGTCACCCCAGCTGAAGTCGCTGAGCAGCTGATGCGGAATGAGGAGCCCGAAGCTGCACTCGGAGGACTCATTAAGTTCCTTGAGAGTAAGGAGCGAGAGGCCGAGGAAGCTTCGGCCAAGAAGGTGGAGGCGGAGACCAAGAACAAGGAAGCCGAGGAAGCCTCGGCCAAGAAGGCAGAGATGGAGACCAAGAACAAGGAATCCGAGGGCGAGGAAGCCTCGGCCAAGAAGGCGGAGGAGGAGACCGAGAACAAGGAAGCCGAGTGCTTATAAACAAACAACGGATCAAGATGATATAAAAGTTCAAACTCGGTAGGGCAATAACTAGTTATATTTTAACTAATTTGGCAAAATTTTGGTAAATTTTGAAACTTACTATTGGGTTTGAATTGGATTTTGTCGTACCACGTCTCAACACAAACCCGACCCAAGTATTATGTACACATATAGATGTAACGTTTTTATGAACTTAATTTTATGTTTTTTTTATTTTGTATTATATGTTGTACATCAATTTTCTTCTCTGAAAAAGGGTCAGTAGGAATTGATTTAGGTTTGGCTTCCCCTGCTTTTTAGGCTCTTTATGCATCAAACGAGGAACAGGCG
>JAODPA010022060.1:0-12924 GCA_025585075.1 Nepenthes mirabilis | reverse complement strand
AATTATACAAAAATATTTGATGGGCCTTGGAACCAACTTTGAACGAGTTCGGGTCAAATCGATTGTTGAAATCGATTCCGTCCACCGTATCTGGATCTTGCACACCACTCAAACAAACAAGAGATCAGGTGCCGGTGGGATGTTATCCCACTGAAAATATTTCGATGCTCAGATCAGCGAATAGCCTTCTAAGAATTAATAAGGTGAGGGAAAGAGAAGAATAAGGAAGAGAACAGAGAGTATTTGTGGTGGTGGTATTTGTGGTGGTGGTTTAGCTCTCGTTGCAAGAGGCTTTCATGGCTCGTGAGGAGCGTTGGTTCCTACCCCTGGGTTTGCTTGGAACGTAGTGACAGGAAGGAGAGAATGAGCATGAGCCTCCTGTAAGCGTGAGAACTTGTGAGAACGCTGCTTGAGCTCTGTGTGGCTCCTTAGAGAAAATGGATCCGAGCTTAAGAGCGAATGATAGAAGTATGAGAACGTTTGTCAGAAAAAAAAAAGGCCTCCCCTTAATGTGGATTCCATGGCTTCTTTTGTAATTGAGATGTTGGGCATTCTCCGTTAGGCAGGAGTGCCTGATTCCAGCGCTCTGTTGGACCAGCTTCCTTTCTTGAAATTGGCATTACTAGCGGCGACGGCTCCCTGGAAGGATGGCATTCCTTCTGTGTTTTGTAACTGCTATGGTTTGCTGCAGACAAAGGGAGAGAATCTGGTGCTTTTCTCATGAGATGTCTGTTGAATCTGCTGGTGACCATTGCCATGAAAATTGCCTTTTAGGAGAGTACGAAATTAGGAGAGAAGACCGTTGCTGGTCGTGGGAGGAAAAGTAGGTCGGACTGGGCCTGGCCCACATGAGGCTTGCTCATGGGCCGGCTACTATAGCACTTTCGGCCAACAGAAATGTTGACCGTTCTTTTGCGCCAATTGCTCTCCTTAATTTGGCCCTCTTTGCCTTTCGTCCGGTCAACGGTTCTATTGACCATCCGGGCTTGTATATGGGTCATTGTTGATTTGGGTTGTTCCTCTTCCTTGGACCAGCCCACTACAGGCGTACCCATCACAAGCCCCCCAAGCTGGTGGTCTGAATTCTGACCTCCAGCATGTTTATGATGGGTTCCGTCTTGTTGCCCGCCAGGGCTTGTTATTTCTGAGAAGGAAGTGTTGAACGGACTAGTTGACCGTCCTGGCCAAGATCTGGAGAACCTGCGGGAGTAGAGTGATGCGCCATTATGAGCCGTTCTGTCAGACAAAAAAGTAGCCACGTGTCTACACACGGTGAATTGAAGACCCGGTAATTAATACCCCAGAGGATCTGATTCGACAACACCCATTCAGGAAGTGACATGTGGCAACCATGATGGTATACATTTACGAGACGGTTATGCCAACCGACATTCACATTGTCTTTAAGTTGTCTGTCCGTTCCCCTTTTGGATTTCCCTGCTTTCCTTCACCTCTTCCTTTACTGGAAAAGTTTCTAAGTGCTCTTGCTTCCATATCCGTGGCTTCCGTTCTTGAGATTACCTTCATCCTTAGAGAGTCAGATGTTAAGGAGTTGTACGTCGAGTATAATATCCCAAAAGAGATAGTCTTCCAGGTTCCAGTCAAGGAAGATCGGGTGTGCTCGCCACCGGAGGGTTTTGTCACCATATACAAAGCCCACCTGAGGAGTGGTCTTCGTGTCCCAGTCTTGGCTGAGCTACAGGACATCTTCTCGGCCCTCCAAGTTCCCATTGCCCAATATCACGCGAACGTCGTTCGTTATTTGAGTACCTTTCGCATTTTTCTCGATCAACACTCAAAGCGGCTGACGACGGCGATGGTGAGGGTACTGTTTAAGTTCAATTAGGGAGCTGAATGAATCTCCTTGTCTCCATGCGGCGGTCTCCAGGTTAGCTTTGTCATCTACGACTCGCTAAAGAACTGGAAGAACCGTTTCTTTTTTGTGCGTGTAGATGAGTCCTGGCCACTAGCCAGGGAGTGGGGCAAAGTGCTTGACGTTTACACCGGGACTCCCCCTGATGAGGAGACGGAGTCCATGGAGTTGTTGTTTGAGTTGGTGAAGGGCCACCTTGTGGATTTCCAGAGAGACCATTTGGTCTCTCGTGATGAGGCCAGGAAGGCCAAGTAGGGGCCTCCGTCTCCGTAACTGAAGGCGGTGCAGCCCTCCAAGAAGAGGGAAATTGGGGCCTTTGTGATCAGGGAGCCCTTTGGCGAGGGATCTCCCCCTAGTCCAGCTATGATAAGGACAGTGACGGTGGCGGTAGTAAGGCCTTCTTCGTCCTCTTCCACCGACCCCGGCAGCATGTTAGTTGGCCAGCTTGCCAGAGTGGGGGACAGCTCTGGTACATGTGGTGAAGGTTCCGCCATCGGGGTCTTTAGGGAGAGTCTGTTTCTTGCCACCCACTGCGTTGTCCTGGCCCTTCTGCAGTCAGAGCATTCGGTGCGGTTAGACCGTTTCCCAGTGCACATTGTTAAGCAAGCCACTGATCCGCCAGAGGAGATACCTGCTGGGGATCCCAAGGATGCTCCTATTGAACCTCTTGTTGTGCCAGTTGTTGCTCCATCTGAGGAGGTTCAGGAGGTATCAGGAGTTCTAACTGTCGGGGAGCCTCAGTCGACGATCAAGGTTAGGGTTGAGATCGCGGAGGAGACCGTTGCCGGGGAACCTTCACAGGCCATGGAAAGACGAGAGGACCCCACTGCTGGAGAGCTGGAGAGAACGGATGATCTGATAGTGGAGCTGCGGGAGGAGTCTGCGGCGGAAGCAACTGCTAGGCCTGCTCGAGAGGGTTCCATTTCTGGCCCTCCGCCGCCGGAGACAAGATCCCGTGCCAGACCAGTGCTCCCAGCGCGTAGGATTTGGCAGGTGAACTTTCGCAACCTGCATTTCCTCTAATTCAACTGCTACTAACACTTATTGTTCTTACAAAAGGAAAAAGTTTCCGGCACTGTGGTTAAGGCGATTAGTCAGTGTGACTTGGCGATCGCTGATAGGGACAGTCTAATTGCCTTGCTCGATGAGGAGCTGGAGACGACGAGGGTGGAGCACCGAGAGGAGGTGGTTGCTCTAGGGTCCGTATTGGCTAACCGGGAGGCGGAGAACACTCGACTAAAGGAGGAGAACGCTAGTCTTAAGGATGTCGTGGTGTCGGGTCTTGTTGAGGAGAATGATAAGCTAAAGGAGGATAATACCCGCCTCAAGGATGAGATCAATCGGGTTATGAGGGGTGTTGATCAGCTCGCGGGGAGGATATCCACATTAGAGAACAAGCTAACCACCCACATTCGCCCCCTGAAGTTGAGAACATGCTGCTGGCGCGATTGTGGGAGGGGATCAACATAAGCCGGTGTATTGCCCGATTGATTGATCCCAACGTTCCGATTGAGTTTCTTAATCCAGAGAACCGCTCCGTCCAGCGTCGTGCGAGCCTCATGGGGGAGCCCTGGGTCAACTATGGGTCACCAGCATCTCCTTTTGGGCACTTCGCTCCTCAGTTTTTTTTTTTTTTTGAAACTAATGTATTTTTTGAGCAAACATAATTAATAAAACGACCGCTTTATTGTTGTTATGAATCTCTTACCTTTATTGTTATTTTCACTTTTTGCTGCTAAGTTCTTCGGCCAACTCTGTGTACACAGGTTGGCCATCCACCTTACTCAAGATGCTGTTGGCCTTTTTGAAGGACTTGAGCCTTTGAGTAGATGTTAGGGTTAACTTGGACGTCGTCCCAAGTCTAGCCCATACTCGTGCGAGAGTAAAGGCTTGGTGGCGCTACCCTAGTGTGTACTTGGGTTGCCAATATTTGGGGCGGGCTGCCCTACTTCTATCGACTGTCGTTGACTGATCATGCTATCTCCTTATATGGGAGGTTGCCTATTATTTGATCCCTCTAAGATTTTTGATCGGGAACAGGTCACTTGAATGACCAAGGTTTAATCCGACCATTAGTAAGCTGCCTGAATGACCAGGGTTTAGGTACGACCACCTACGGGCCGCCCAGATGACCAGGATATAAATACGACCACTCGTGGGTCGCCTGGATGACCAGAGTTTAAGTACGACAGCGCCTGAGCCGCCTGGATGACCGTAGTTTAATAACGACTGGGTGAAAACCCGCCAGACTAAGGGGCAGTCTAGGTCGTTTTAATCTTGCAAATAACCATACAAACATGCATACACACATAACATGAAAAAAGATAACACAATGCACGCAAAGAAGGGATACATATATTATTAATTGAAAGAGGTACATTTTCCTACATGCATACATACGGATGACCTACTTAGACCCTTACTAGAAGTAGCGCTCGAGGTGGGTTGCGTTCCACGCCCGTGGAACCAACTTGCCGTTCTGGGTTCGGAACTTGTACGCTCCGTTCCGCAGGATGGCGAAGACTAAGAAAGGTCTTTCCTAATTAGGGGAGTGCTTATTCTGGTTAGCAACCTTGCCTGTGGCTTTGATGTTCCGCAAGACTAAGTCTCCAACGTTGAACCGTCGTGCCTTTACCTTCTTGTTGTAGCAACACGCGATTCGTTGTTGATAGGCTACGATTCACATTCTGGCGGAGTCGCGGGCTTATTCCAACAAGTCCAAGTGCTCCCTGATTTTCTGGGAGTTATCCTGCGGGTTGAAAGATTCGACCCTAAGATTTGGAATCCCGATCTCAACCGGAATTACCACTTTAATTTCGTAGCAGAGACTGAATGACATCTTGCGAGTTGACTCCTTTAGAGTCGTCCGGTAAGACCAAACAACGGAGGGTAGCTTGTCCACCCAGAAGCCCCCGGCATCCTCCAGTTTGGTCTTGAAATCGTGGAGTAGCGTACGGTTCGTGACTTCCACCTGTCCATTCGCTTGCGGATATACCACCAAAATCTGGACCAATCTGACACCCAAACTGGTGCAATACTTGGTGAAACACTTCCCCGAGAATCGGGTTCCGTTGTCGGTGACGATGACCTTGGGAACACCAAATCTGCTGACTATGTTCTGGCGAACGAACTCAAGAGCGTTATGCTATGTGATCTTGGCCTGCGCGATAACCTCTACCCACTTGATAAAATAGTCGATACCTACGATAATAAATTTTCTTTGCCCTGTTGCAATAGAAAATGGGTCAAGAATGTTGAGCCCCCACTGCGCAAAAGGCCAAGGAGCTTGGAGGGATTTTAATTCAACAGGTAGCTGGCAGTGTAGATTGCCATGGAATTGACAGTTCTCACACCTTTTTACAAACTCGAGCGCATCTTTTTTCATTGTTGGCCAATAGTAACCTTAGCGCATGATTTTGAATGCCAAGTTCTTACCGCCAATATGCGATCCATAAATCCCGAGATGGACTTCACCTAGGGCATAGTCGGCCTCCTCTCGAGTGAGACACTGGAGGTACAGAGTCGAGTAACCACGGCAATATAACCGTCTATCGACCAGCCGACCGTCTTCTTAACCCGCTTGGCTTTATCTGCATCTCCTAGAAGTGCTCCATCCGCCAGATATTTTAGGTACGGCGTCATCTGATTTTTTACTTCAGAGATCTGCATTGCTTCCTGCTTCTCCGTGCTGGGAGCCTGAGAATCTCCCGCATGCCCCTCGAGTACTGCGCTAGATTTTCGGTCGCCGCTGCCCTGGTAAGTTGGTCAGCCTTCCAATTTTAAGTTCTAGGAACATGAAAGAGGGTTACCTTGTCGAATCTCCTACTGACCTCCTTCACCTTGGCTAAGTATTTAGCCAAGTAAGGGTTGCATACCTCGAAAGTTCTGTTAACCTGGTTAACAACGAGTTCGAAGTCGCTGTAGACGGTTAGCCATCTAGCTGAGAACTCTTTAGCCAGTCTCAATCCATCCAACAGGGCGTCGTATTCTACGATGTTGTTGGTCATAGGGAAGTCGATCCTGAGCGAGTACTTCACTTCAAATCCATCTGGGGTTTTCAAGACTACCCCGACTCCACTGCCGGAGCCCGTAGACGATCCGTCCACATTGAGAACCCATTTTGGCCCTTTCGCGCTCTACCCTGCTTCTCAGCAGGCTGCTCCTCGAGAATTGGGGTAATGGTCTCGACAATGAAGTCAGCCAATGCCTGCCCTTTGACAGTAAGCCTAGGCTAGAATTCGATGTCAAACTCTCCCAATTCAATGGCCCACTTTACCAACCGTCCAAAAACGTCAGGCTTCTGGAGAATGCTCTTCAGAGGCTGGTCTATGAGGACAATCACGCGATGAGTCTGAAAGTAAGGCCTCAACTTCCAGGCAAAGAAGATTAGTGCTAATGCTAACTTTTCTGCACACAGGTAGTGCGTCTCTCGGCCGGTCAATGTTTTATTTACGTAGCAGACCAGTTTCTGGGTATCGGAGTCCTGGTGTACGAGGAGGGAGATGATGGCCACTTCTGATGCCTCTAGGTAGAGGTGCAGATCCTCTCCGTCCTTGGGTGACGTCAGAGATGGTAGGCTAGCCAGATATTACTTCAATTCGTCGAAGGTGGTCTAGCACTCCGCCGTCCACTGGAATCCATTCGCTTTCGTTCCCCTTAATGCCTTGAAGAAAGGCTGGTACTTGTCTCCTGACTTCACTAAGAAGTAGGACAAAGCCGCCAGTCGTCCGGTTAACTGCTGGACGTCCTTAATGTTTCGCAGTGGAGTCATGTCTGCGAGAGCCTTAATTTTTTCTGAGTTTACCTCAATCCCTCGCTGGGAGATGATGAAAGACAGGAACTTCCCAGAGGAGACTCCGAAGACACACTTGGCTAGATTCAGCTTCATTTGATGCGCACGGAGTATCTCGACAGATTTGGCTAGATCGCGAATATGATCATTGGTGTCCCTACTCTTGACAAGCATATCGTCAACGTACACCTCCATGTTACGGCAAATCTGTCTTTCGAATATCCTGTTTACAAGCCGTTGGTAAGTGGCGCCTACATTCTTTAGACCAAATTGCATGAACCTGTAATAATAGGTGCCTTAATCCATCATGAACGATGTGTGCTCATCGTCTTCTGAACTCATTCGAATCTGATTATAACCCGAGTATACGTCCATGAAGCTCAACAGCTCGTGTCCAGATGTTGAGTCCACCAATAGGTCGATCCAGAGTAAGGGAAAGTCGTCTTTAGGGCAAGCCTTGTTAACGTCGATGAAATTGACGCACATCCGCCATTTTTCGTTACTTTTTTTTACCAAGACGATGTTAGAAAGCCAATCCGGGTACTGGACCTCCCTGATGAAGCCGGCATCCAGTAACTTTTTTACTTCCTCTCGAATGGCGATTAAATTTTTTCACAGAGTGGTTTCTCTATTTCTACCTGATGGGCTTGCGGCCGGGATCGAGGCCTAACTTATGGACCATTATTCTGGCCAAAATCACAGGCATGTCAGCAGGAGTCCATGAGAAGATGTCGGTGTTCTGTTGTCAAAACGCTATCAGCTCGTCGTGCAGTGTCCCGGTGAATAAGTCGTCGATCTGTACGTACCTTTCCGGATCTTCTGGGTTTAGTGGGATTAGATCGATTGCCTCCTCGGGCTGTGCTTGCTATAAAGTTGCTTCGTCTCGATGGTCAAGTTCTCTTGTCGATCTGGCACTATTGCTCGGGGCGATCTGGGACATATAACATGTCCCACCCAGTGACTTGGTCGCTCAACACCTCACCTATACCGTATGCTGTTGGAAATTTTATTTTGAGATACGGTATCGAAGTAACAACTCTGAATGATGTTAGACACGGGCGGCCTAGTAAAGCATTGTAAACGGAGAGTAGGTCAACGACCAAGAAAGTGAGTGTTTGACTCGCCGTTCTTGGATACGCACCCAGAGTCATTTCTATCTGAATTGTCCCTAGGACGGGCACTAGTTCATTGTTAAGGCCATGTAACGGGCCTTCGGCAGGCTTTAACTAATTTTTTTTAAACTAGGTTTAAAAGACGTATCAAGGTAAAGCAAATCATATGAACTCCCATTATTAATGAATACTCATTTCAACTCGTAGTCAATGTTACCATCTGAAATAAGGGTGGATACAACCAGGGGATCAGCGTGGAGAGAAACTACATGTTCGAAATCATCATTACTAAAACTAATGACGTTATTCTCGGTGCGCTGTTTCTTCTTCCCGTCATGCTGCTCCCTGTTGTCTGCCGAAGTCTTGGCAGGCCGGGTTGTAATCATGTTGACTACTCCTACCGTGACACGATTCTGGGCCCTTACCACCTGCTGTGCCAAAGCTTTGGCCTAAGTTCTTAACGAACCCGGTGAGATGGCCTCTGCGGATCCGTTCTTCTATTTTCCACTGAAATGTCTTGCAGTTTTCGGTGGAGTGCCTGAGAGATCGATGGAAATCACAATACTTGGCTGGATTTCCTCCTTCCGCCTTCTTAAGTGGCTAGGGTCACTTAAGGAACTTCTCGCCCCGGATCTGCATGAGGACGTTTGAGCACGTGTCGGTTAAGGACGTTAGGCTGATTGGCCCGTAGTCATTGCATTATGTCAGCCTAGTCCTGTGGTGCTTCTGATAGGAGTGATCGTCGCCGCTGTATTTTCTCTTTCTTTCAGCAGGAAAAGAGCGAGGCTATTCGGTCCGCTCGGGATGCTTAGCCTCGTTGGCCTCCTCTACTGCCGCATAAGCCCTAGTGGAGGAGACTGCTGGACGTCCTTAACGTTTTGCAGTGGAGTCATGTCTGCGAGAGCCTTAATTTTTTCTGAGTTTACCTCAATCCCTCGCTGGGAGATGATGAAAGACAGGAACTTCCCAGAGGAGACTCCGAAGACACACTTGGCTAGATTCAGCTTCATTTGATGCGCACGGAGTATCTCGACAGATTTGGCTAGATCGCGAATATGATCATTGGTGTCCCTACTCTTGACAAGCATATCGTCAACGTACACCTCCATGTTACGGCAAATCTGCCTTTCGAATATCCTGTTTACAAGCCGTTGGTAAGTGGCGCCTACATTCTTTAGACCAAATTGCATGAACCTGTAATAATAGGTGCCTTAATCCATCATGAACGATGTGTGCTCATCGTCTTCTGAACTCATCCGAATCTGATTATAACCCGAGTATACGTCCATGAAGCTCAACAGCTCGTGTCCAGATGTCGAGTCCACCAATAGGTCGATCCAGAGTAAGGGAAAGTCGTCTTTAGGGCAAGCCTTGTTAACGTCGATGAAATTGACGCACATCCGCCATTTTTCGTTACTTTTTTTTACCAAGACGATGTTAGAAAGCCAATCCGGGTACTGGACCTCCCTGATGAAGCCGGCATCCAGTAACTTTTTTACTTCCTCTCGAATGGCGATTAATTTTTTTCACGGAGTAGTTTCTCCATTTCTACCTGATGGGCTTGCGGCCGGGATCGAGGCCCAACTTATGGACCATTATTCTGGCCAAAATCACAGGCATGTCAGCAGGAGTCCATGAGAAGATGTCGGTGTTCTGTTGTAAGAACGCTATCAGCTCGTCGTGCAGTGTCCCGGTGAATAAGTAGTCGATCTGTACGTACCTTTCCGGATCTTCTGGGTTTAGTGGGATTAGATCGATTGCCTCCTCGGGCTGTGCTTGTTATAAAGTTGCTTCGTCTCAATGGTCAAGTTCTCTTGTCGATCTGGCACTATTGCTCGGGGCGATCTGGGACATATAACATGTCCCACCCAGTGACTTGGTCGCTCAACACCTCACCTATACCGTATGCTATTGGAAATTTTATTTTGAGATACGGTATCGAAGTAACAACTCTGAATGCTGTTAGACACGGGCGGCCTAGTAAAGCATTGTAAACGGAGTGTAGGTCAACGACCAAGAAAGTGAGTGTTTGACTCGCCGTTCTTGGATACGCACCCAGAGTCATTTCTATCTGAATTGTCCCTAGGACGGGCACTAGTTCATTGTTAAGGCCATGTAACGGGCCTTCGGCAGGCTTTAACTAATTATTTTTTAAACTAGGTTTAAAAAACGTATCAAGGTAAAGCAAATCATATGAACTCCCATTATCAATGAATACTCATTTCAACTGGTAGTCAACGCTACCATCTGAAATAAGGGTGGATACAACCAGGGGATCAGCGTGGAGAGAAACTACATGTTCGAAATCATCATTACTAAAACTAATGACGTTATTCTCGGTGCGTTGTTTCTTCTTCCCGTCATGCTGCTCCCTGTGGTCCGCCGAAGTCTTGGCAGGCCGGGTTGTAATCATGTTGACTACTCCTACCGTGACACGATTCTGGGCCCTTACCACCTGCTGTGCCAAAGCTTTGGCCTGAGTTCTTAACGAACCCGGTGAGATGGCCTCTGCGGATCCGTTCTTCTATTTTCCACTGAAGTGTCTTGTAGTCTTTGGTGGAGTGCCTGGGAGATCGATGGAAATCACAATACTTGGCTGGATTTCCTCCTTCCGCCTTCTTAAGTGGCTTGGGTCACTTAAGGAACTTCTCGCCCCAGATCTGCATGAGGACATTTGAGCACGTGTCGGTTAAGGACGTTAGGCTGATTGGCCCGTAGTCATTGCATTATGTCGGCCTAGTCCTGTGGTGCTTCTAACAGGAGTGATCGCCGCCGCTGTATTTTCTCTTTCTTTCAGCAGGAAAAGAGCGAGGCTATTCGGTCCGCTCGGGATGCTTAGCCTCGTTGGCCTCCTCTACTACCGCATAAGCCCTAGTGATAGATTTCGTTTCCCGGAAGGTCTTTGGATTCTTATGCGCCAAGTGCCTAAAGAAATCTCCATGTGTCAACACAGAGATGAAACTGCCTAGTTTCATTTGCTCCGTGAGTCGGGGGATCCGCTTAACTTCTGCCACGAAGCGATCCAAGAACTTCTGCTGGTTCTCCCCATGTTTCTACTTGATGTGCGACAGGCGTCAAGGCTGCTTCTCCTCTCGACGGCTAGAGGCGTATTGTAACAAGAAGAGGTCCGTAAGCACTCGGAAGCTTCGAATTGAATCCAAGGGGAGGTGATGGAACCAGATGCGTGCATCCCCCTTTAAGGAAAGTGGGAAGCAGCGGCACATTGTTGCATCCTTCAGCTCTTGTAGACCCAGATGGGTGCGGAAGTGGGCAAGATGATCGACGAGATTAATGCTCCCATCGTACGAGTCAAGAGCCGGCATTTTAAACTTTGCAGGCATGGGACGGCTCAAGATCTCCTATGTGAAAGGAGATCTGTCAAGATTGTCGTATGTTCATCGTCTTTGGAGATGCGGTTCCATATTTTCTCCAACCTCGGATCTGCTTGTGCGATAGTGGCAGATCTTTTGGAGTTGAGATATGTCCTCAATTTCGTTCTTTCTCTAGCGTGGCCCGTATACGACCGGCTATTGCCACCAATTGATCTAACAGCCTAGGAGGCTCCCTCTTGAGCCTGGGGCCTAGATTCCGTCCTAGAACATCGAGGTTTCCTCCGCTCCAGACTTTCCTCCGAAATCATGCTGCTTGATCGTTCCTCAGGTCTCAGTCAGCTCTAAGCACATGAGGACTTCGATGTATGAATACTAACCAGCCTTTTGGATTTCCTGGCCAATTTTTTCTTCCTCTAGCCTCCTCTCCTAGAGGCCGGTGTGAGAGCTGCCGTGGGTGGAACCCCCTGTTGTGAGCGCTCCTGGCAGGCACCTAACATCTGGAGTATCTTGTTGGTGTTTTGCATATGCTCCACCAGGTTTTGAAAGAAGGGCACTGGAACCTCATTAACAGCCTCGTCAATGATGGCACCGGCGACGTGGTCCTAGTCAGGTGAGGTCATGTCTCTGGCAGACTCGCTGGCTTGTGCCCTATTGTTCACCATTTTGATTGAGGATGTTGGTTGGGAAAAGTTTCTTAGGAATGTAGCTGACTTTTCGTAAGCGTTTTTCACAGACGGCGCCAATAATGCGTCATGGAGCCAACTTTGAACGAGTTCAGGTCAAGTTGATCGTTGAAACCAATTCTGTCCACCGAGTCCGGATCCTGCACACCACTAAAACAAACAAGAAGTCATATGCCGGCGAGATATTATCCCATTGAAAACATTCTAACGCTCAAGTCAACGAACAGCCTTCCAAGAATTGAGAAGGTGAGGGAAAGAGAAGAATAAGGAAGAGAACAGAGAGTGTTCATGGTGGTGGTTTAGCTCTCGTTGCGAGAGGCTTTCAGGGCTCATAAGGAGTGTTGGTTCCTGCCCCTGGGTTCGCTTGGAACATAGTGACAGGAAGGACAGAATGAGCAGGAACCTCCTGTAAGTGCGAGAGTTTGTGAGGGCGCTGCTTGAGCGCTGTGTGGCTCCTCGCAAAAAATGGACCTGAGCTTAAGTGCGAATGATAGAAGCATGAGAACGTTTGTCAGCAGAGGAAAAGGCCTCCCCTTAATGTGGATTCCATGGCCTCCTTTATAGCTGAGATGTTGGGCGTTCTCCGTTAGGCTGGAATGTTTCATTCCAATGCTCTGTTGGACCAGCTTCTTTTCTTGATATTGGCATTACTGGCGGCGACTGCTCCCTGGAAGGATGGCCTTCCTTCTATATTTTGTAGCTGTTAGGGTTTGATGCAAACAAATGGAGAAAATCTGGCGCTTTTCTCATGAGATGTGTTAACTCTGTTGGTGACCGTTGCCATGAAAATTGCCTTTTGGGAGAGTGCAAAATCAGGTGAGAAAACCGTTGCCGGTCGTGGAAGGAAAAGTAGGTCAGACTGGGCCTGGCCCACATGAGGCTTGTTCATGGGCCGGCTACTGTAGCACTTCCGGACAACAGAAATGTTTACCGTTCTTTTGTGCCAGTTGCCCGTCCTTAATCTGGCCCTTTTTGCGCTTCATCCAGTGAACAGTTCGTGTTGACCATCCAGGCTTGTATATGGGCTGTTATTAATTTGGATCGTTCCTCTTCTTTAGGCCAGCTCACTACGAGCATACCCATCAATATTTTTAAGTATAATTAACTGAAAACTCTTTAGATAAAAATTATT
>JAODPA010022049.1:0-12925 GCA_025585075.1 Nepenthes mirabilis | reverse complement strand
TAATTTTTGGATATTAATTTCTTTTTTAAGAATAAAAAACACGTGATAAAATTAAACGTCCCTTTCACAGAGAAATGGTCAACTTAGTACTACTGCATTGACCCTCATTGGCAGGTTTCCAACTGTGGCAATTGTACTCAAGAAATCAAATTAAAATACGGTAAATTAGATTAAACGGCACATAATAATGTTAAAAAAAACACCGAATTTCAAGTAATTTTTTTTTTTAAACAAATGAAAGATTGAGACCAGTGAATTTATAACCAACGGCCTCGAATTAAGGCGTTGAGATGTAGCTATTCCGAACTCTATAGTTATCACCCCCACGTTAAAATCGAAATCCACCCGGCCACCACCGCCACTCTGCAGGGTCATTGCCACTAGAACACTGTTGAAGCAAGGAAGAGAGTGTCACACGATGGCCACCACAACCGCCATCAGAGATAACCCGCCACCCCAACCACCACACACCACCTCTTGCATGAAATCTTCAAAAATGAAAGACATTGGAGTGAGGGATCCGTGGAGGGAGAGGAAAACCTAACCATTGCTTGTGCTGCTAGAATGCAATGCCAGAAAAATTCACTTTCGGTAATAACACATCCATAAGATCTCCCCTAACAGCAAATTCTAGACGAAATCCTTCGCAAAAAAGTTTAAAAAGCGCACCATTGTAGAGTGGCAGAAGCACATTTATAATGGGAAATCCAATTCTTCCTCCTGCTGCAGTAAAAACCAAGCCAGTTTGTTAGTTGGGTTTGGCAGCCGCTTCCTTGACACTTAAACAGTCCACTGATGAATAATTCAGCATAAATCCACGATAGCTATGTCATGCTTTCCTTGCCTATGTAAATGATATCAAAGCATTACCGATATGTACCATCGTTGAAGGGCATTGTTTTGGAGGACGACAACCTGCAAAGATAGATAGGTACTAAAAAATGCCAAGAAAAAGCACATCTTTAAGAATCCATTAGAGCTCCATGGGCATGTCAGATCCTAGCAGCATAGATAACCGAGCGAGGTCAGCAATACAGATCCGCTTTTACCATTTCATTATATTTAGTGTAATATCTTACAAGAGTAAAATCAATTCTAAATCATTTTTATTACCTCATTCTAAGTTTTTATATATCTAGTTTTTCTTTTGTTTCCCCTAATAACAACTTGCAACGTGTGGGCCATATAAGAAGGAACAACCGGTGGCGGTTTATTGATAACAATACATTCCAAGCACCAATAGGCCTGACCGGATATCGTTCATCCACAAACAAACAGCTAGATCATGGAAAAGGACCTCTTTGTAAGACCTCTAACATCTGCATATTTTAAGTTTGTCAGATCATATTCCAACGGGAGTTATGGTTGAGGGCTTGAGATCCAACTCAAACACATCTTAAGAGAAGGAGACAATGGACCCAGAATTGAAGGTCCAATCAGATTACAAGAAAAGGAGAGGATAGATTGTTCAATGAAAAGTGAATGGGTTTTAGATCAATCAGTTGAAACTGAGGACTGAGGAATACTAGGAAAAACAGGGAGGAGGCCTTTTTTGGCCTGCTCTCTAGAAGTGCCTGAACTTCTGCCTTAACATCAATTACCGGTGGAAAAAGAGAGCCGAACCCATGTAATTGCCTGAAATAAACGGGTTGGGGAAAGGATTTGTTAGCCATGTGATAGTTATTTCATCTTCAACATTCCAACTTTCACCAACAATGACAACATCAAGATCAACAAAGCCTCTAGTTCTACAAAATAAACTCGGCTATATGAATCCTCTTATACCGTTTTGTAATGCTACCATACTTAATCTCCACTACTCTTCTGCACATTGTTTGTTAATTACCCAACATATTTAACATAGTAGGGCTAGTAGCACCTATAAGTATTGGTTTTAGTTTAAGGATATTCACCGGTCACACAACACTACCCTTGAATTTTTCCATTTCCACCAATCCATGTTAACCCTACCCATACATCTCCTTCAACATGTCATTTCAATTGGAACGTAGGTCATTGGAATAAAAACCATCTTTGTTAAAAATATCTTGACATTAGTCTATTAGGAATTCAAATAAGAAACTTGCATTTATGCATTTGGTTCAACTTCCAACTTACCTTGAGCCCTCAAGATTCCAGCAATGCCCTACAGTTCAAATTTGACTCTAAACTCTAGTCCCATCTAACAAAATTATATCACCGACAGAAAACTTACTCAACGACTTGTATAATAAGGTGATTCATTTCACATTTCATAGAAAGCGCAAATCATCCCCCCCGCCAAGGTGATGCATATAGGGTATTGGAAGTTGTGGATGCAAAAAAGAATTTTTGTGACCATATCAAAATGAGACTTATGCCAAAATTTGACTCATTTTAATTAACATATTCTCCTAGTTGAATAATTCTAGTTATTTTTCAGAAAATGGTGTTTGAACCTATGAACACCTAGGAGCGAATTAGTGTTTCTTCGCGAAAATGTAAGTTTTTTGTAACTTCAATACATATACCATAAATAAAATACAAAAATAGAAATAACATAATATTTTTGTGACAAAAAAAATTTCTTAAATAACTTGTTCATAGAAAAAAAATCCTTAGAGTTATGAGTCATCAACTGAAAATTCATTATATAAGAAAAGTCAACTTACAAACTAACGAAAAGACGTTCTAGACCATTTAAGTGACTAACTCTAAATACATGATTATCTAAGACCCTTCTTAGATCTGCAAATTCGTAACTATCCAAACTTTATTTGGTTTCTCTGAGTGGATCTTCGGTCGATCAAACTCCTCTGACCAATACATACCTTAAATATACAGACAAGCCATATTGTTGGGCCCCAGCATGAGGGCCCATAAGAGCGCAGCCCAAACAAAAGAGGCCCAGAGACATCCACACGAGCAGTTCAGATGGCCCAGACGAGAAGCCCAAGGGCCGAGAGCCCAGAAGGTTTCTTACTGCCCGAGCGGCCAAGAAGCCAAGAAGAATCTCTCAGACTTTTCAGAGGACCCCGTAGGGACTGTTCTCTTCTCCCAAGACCGCGAGCTTGCAAGAGGACTCACAACCGTCCGAGAACTACCCGTCCGTGACCGGGAGTGCCAACTGACCTATTTCGACGGTTTCCAAGAAAGTCTATGCCTACTACCAGTCGCCGCATCAACAGAGCATGCTTAGTCAAATCAAGGAAGATATCCAGATCCTGAACTAGTGAAATCTTTTCCAGGCCAGGCCTCGTGGTTTTCCCTTCTTATTCAAGAGAAGGTTTCCACGTAAAAATATTGTGTTCAATCTCTCTTCTCTCTCACTCAATCATCTTGCATTCATTTTGTGTTGCTCGGACCCCAAAAATCCGGTACGCAACAAGAATATTCCGATACTAACTTAAATTGACTAATATTTTGATCTATGTTAGCAAATAGCATATAATGAAAAGATTCTCCGATATTCATTAGCAAGACCAGTTCAATCAGAAGAACAAAGCCTCTCTACTATTTTATTCCTTTCATTTTCTCAAGATATCCAGAAACCTTTTTTTTTTTTTTTGAGATATCCAAAAATATTTCATTTTCCTCCCTACCTTTCCCTTAAATATTTCATTCCTTGAGATATTTCTGAAAATCCATTGGTGGAGGGGGAAGAAAAAACAACAACGATCACAAAGTTGTTGCCTATTTTTGGTTTAAAAAAAAAAAAAAACCTCAATTATCATTGCTACCTTGCACCAGGATCCCTTGTTATAATTTTCCCTGGCAACGCTACATAGACATAAGGTGAACTGTATTTTGAAGCTTATCAAAGGTCCAAAGTACTAAAAAGATGACAGGAAAATATTGGATATTGATTAACTGGATTTTTAGTAGAAAGGATTTATGCCATCCCTATCCTTTCCTCACCCAAAAAATAGCAAAAAAAAAAAAAAAAAAGGAAATAATAACAAAGAATAACAGATCTGATGCAATTCCAATTTGTTTAAGCTTAGGATCAGGGATCGATCATTAATATAAGGGGAAAGCAACAGAAAAAAATTGAATATAGGCATTTAATGCTTTCCCATTCCCTTGGCAGTGTGGTAAAAATAAAGAAAAAATTTACTTGCTGCATATTATCTAGCAATATGCATAACAAAATAGAATAAAACCAAAATATGGAGGTACCAAAAAAACCATACCAAACTTTAATTCATTCACGGAGTAAAGAATAATAATCAAAGAGAGACAAATGCCACAATTACAATACATAGATCTTCCCCTGTATCCCTGCTTAACCCATGCATCCTACTTTGAACCTTTATCTTTGCCTTCAATCCTAAAAAGACCAGAAGGTCCCTAATCTCGATTAGTTTAGACCCTGTAAACTCGCAGAAGCAAAATAAACTCGAATATACAATACATGTAAAGTTTATTATATACTAAATGTAAGTCAAAATAAATATACACAGTTAATATTAATACCAAAATAAATTTGAACAGTAAGAAAATTGACACGTAAATTTAGTGATGAAGAAAAACCCTGATAACTAATAGTTATCAAGTAAAATGCTCCATGCTTTAACGGTTAGTAAAAATAATGTACTAAAAAAGTCAACTTACAACTTGGGTAATATAAATACACCGAACTTTAGTCGACTTACCATCGATTTGTAATATCTACCAAAGAACTCATTAGATTTGCGCGCAGAAGCGGAAACAAATATATATCACCAAGCATATACATTTATTTCCCATAACAGGAAGGACATATGAAGGTATATTTCTTCGCCAGGGCCCATAAATAGAAACTCTGGCAAATCAGCTCCGTTGCCTTTCTCAAGCAAGACTATTGTGGATCCCAATATCACCATCAACTAATCAGTAAGCACAGGTTTCTTGCAAGGCTAGCCACAACTGCTAAGCATTGGGAATACCAAATAATCTTCTCAATCATATGGTAAATTCAAAGTCAATAGGATGAGGTTAAGATTAATCCAAATCTGTTATCTCTGTGTTTTGTCAAATGCAAACTCGGTTCTCTAAGGTTGTCATAATTTCCTAGAGATGAAAGAGGGACATGATTTTCCAACTATGATAAAATCAATATATCCGCATTCAATCACAAACATCTGTCAATGTATGAGATTTGCTGCCCAAACGGTTTCTTGAGAACTAGCTGCTGTATCTATTCAGATCTTATTAGTGCATAGACTACATACATTTCATTTGTCCCTTTGAACAATATCGAACATACTGACCTCAAGCAATAAGGCATCAACTGACCTGAGTTTGACTAGTAATGGCAAACACCTACTGATATTTTTTAGAAATTCAAAATTATAATACATAACCCAGAATAATGGATATGAAGACTTCTAATCAGCACCACTGAATCAACGAAAAACGTTGCCAGCAGTGAAATAATGAAATGTACGCTTATTTTACTCTGTGCCCTTCCGCTTGATGCTGGCGCAATTAAAACGCAATCCCTTCACCCACAAATTTAATTACTCTGTACAATTTCCAAAAAGAAAAACACCCATCTCAAAGAAAATTGAACCTCAATTAAGCAAATCAACTGTAACACCAAAACATTAGAAAGATGTTTCACATGAAATCAAATGAAATCCATATTCTCACAGCAATGAAAACATTAACAAAAAAGCTAAATGACTGAACCTGCAGTGACGGCGTGATACGAGCCGAGCTCCGTGGGAGTGACCGAGGTGCACTGTTCCAGGAATTCCGAGATGTAATGGCCGAGGTGCTGGAAGCAACCTCTGCGTAGTCGGATGATGCAGAGTGAAAAGGGGAAGGGGAATTCAAGCAGTGGGCCGGTGACGATCAGTCTGCTGATTGAGAGGGAAGAAGGAAGGACTGAGAGGGAGAGAGAGAGAGAGAGAAAGAAAGAGAGAGAGAGAAGAAGAGTAGAAGAGAGACGAGAGGTGAACTGAAGTATTAGCTACCTTTCCATTCACTGCCAATCGGCTTAAGTAACAGCAGGGAGACAAATAACAGCTCACGTTAACAAAGATAACAAAGATAACAGAATGCAGAAAAACAATCAAACAAAAGGAATTAATCCACATGCTCTAGACCCACTAACAGGATGTGGAATCCGATTTCAGATCCGGATATAATCCCGTAATTTTCGGGGGGCTTGCGTGATCCGAGTGCTCTTCCTTGTGATTGGTGGTTCTGCAGATGGCATAACATTCTGATTTATCAAGCCGGTAATACGGCGCCACCGGGACAATTGGTATACATATGGATGGGTTTCAAAGGTTTTCAGATTCGAGAAAGAGGAGCTAAGCAACAACGACGAGTGCAGTATCGTCGCAAATCAAAGCGTTGATGCATATGATTCGCTCCTTCAGGAGACGAGAGAAAATGTCGAAGGCTCTCTCAACTCTGAACGAGTGCGCTGTCACCATTAGTATCAGACCATGTGACCTTCGGCGTCCGGTGAATAACGATCGGTTCGCGAGTAAACCCGATCCCTTTGACATTGCGTAAAATACCCTCACTCCTACCAGCGAATAGGCACGGATGGGAAAGATTGCTGGAGCAGAAGAACGTGGAGAACAGGGCATATATTAAGAAGGGAGCAATATAAGAAGTCGAATATACACAGGCCCATAATGAAGCCATCCAAAATGCTTGAGTTGAAATTCCACATTAACATCAAAATTTGCAGGTCATTTTATTTGAAAAAAATAAGAAAAAAACAATGGCATTTTCTTCAGCATTTGAAAAATAGGTAAAATTGGGGATTTAATATAAAAAGAGAGTCGTTTTAGAGTCTAATGGGTACTCCCATAGTAGACTAGCATAGGAAAGAGAAACAACCCAAATCCACGAAGGCCCACGCATTGGTCTGAACGGTCAATGCGAACTGTTGACCGGACGAAAGGCCAATAAAACCAACACAATAACGGGCGACTGGCATTAGGGACGATCAATATTTTTGTTGACCAGCAGCGCTGTAACAAGCCTACCCTCGAATAACAGGCAACATTTACAATAACGGTCACCAGTAGATTCAGTGCTCATCCCACGAGGAAAACGTCGGATTCTCTCCCCTATCTGCTGTAAAACCCTAGCCATTGCAAAATACAGAAGGAAGGAGAACCTCCAAGGAGCCGTTATCGCCATTAATGCCAGCATCAAGAATGGAAGCTGTTCCAGCATAGCCCTGAGATCCCGCATTCCTTCCTAAGGAAGGATTCTCAACCTCTTGACTATAAAAAGGCCATGGAATCAACACTTCAGGGACGGCTTCTAAAAGAAAGCAAATGCTGTCATATTCATATGAGTTGCGCTGACATTCACATCCCTTTTTTTAGAAAAATCCCTTAGAGTTCGCCCGACGTCTCTCACGCTCTTAGGTGTCGCTATGGTTCTTGAAAACCCAGATATAGGAATCAACACTCCTCACGAGTGACATAATCCTCTCCCAACGATAGCCAAATCATCCCCAGAAACACTTTCTGCTTCTCACTTTCATTACGCCATTTCTTTTACCTTTTCGGTTTTTGGAAGTCTATTTTACTGACTTGAACGTCAGAATATTTTCAATGGGATAACATCCTGTCGGCACCTGACCTTTCATTTGTCTTAATGATGTACAGGATCCAGACTCGGTGGACGGAACCGGACTCAACAATGGACATAACTTGAACTCGTTCGAAGTTTGGTTCCATGACGCATCACTGGCGCCGTCTATGGAAAACGCTTACAAAAAGTCAGCTACATTTTTCAGAAACCTTTCTCAACCAATACCCTCAATCGAAATGGTGAACACGATGGTACAAGCAAGCGAGCCAGCCAGAGATGTGGCCTCGCTAGACCAGGACCATGCCACTGGTGTCATGGTCAATAGGATGGCCAGCGGGGTTCCAGCGCTTTTATTTCAAAACCTGGTAGAGTATATGCTAAACACCAATAGGATGCTTCAGATACTCTGCTCCCGCCATGAGCAAGCATATCAGGGGGTTCCACCGGCAGCGGCCCTTGCACCGGCATCCAGACAAGGAGGCCAGAGAAAGAAAGGACAGGCCAGAATGTCCGAAAGGCCAACCAACGTTTAAGCACCGGAGTCCTTATATGCTCAAAGCTGTCTAAGGCATGAGGGGTGGGGAATCAGCGTGACCCTGAAGGAAAGTTCGGAATGAAGGAACTCCAAATACTCTCGCGTAGAATCTAGGCCCCAGGCTCAAGAGGGAGCCTCCCGAGCCGTTAGATCTACTGAGGACAGCAACCGCCAGGCTGCTGGACAAGCTAGAGAAAGAACGGAGTTGATGACGTATCTCAACTCCAAAAGATCTAATAATATCGTTCAAGCGGATTCGAGGCTAGAAAAGATATGGAATCGTGTCTTCAAAGACGATGAGCATACAACCAATATTGACAGATCTCCTTTCATAGCGGAGATTTTAAACCGTCTTATGCCGGCAAAATTTAAAATGCTAGCCCTTGACTCGTATGATAGGAGTGTTGATCTCGTTGATCATCTCGCCCACTTCCGCACCCATCTGAGTCTACAGGGGCTGGAGGACACCGTCATGTGCCGCTACTTCCCGCTCACCTTAAAAGGAGACGCGTGCATTTGGTTCCATCATCTCCCCTTGGATTCAATTCGAAATTTTTAGGAGCTTACATATCTCTTCTTGTCACAATACGCCTCCAACCGCCGGGAGGAAAAGCAACCTTGGTATCTGTCACACATCAAGCAGAATTATGAAAAAAATCCGCGGAAGTTTTTGAATCGATTCGTGGCAGAAGCCCGGTGGATCCCTTGACTCACGGAGGAGACGAAACTAGGCAATTTCATCTCAGCACTAACACATGGAGACTTCTTTAGGCACCTGGCGCATAAGAATACACAAACCTTCCGGGAGGCGGAGTTTATCAACAGGATCTATGCGGCTGCGGAGGAGGCCAACGAAGCTAAACGTTCCGAGCGGATCAAACTGCCTCGTTCTTTCCTGACTGAAGGGAAGAGAAAGTACGGCGACGGCGAACACCCCTAATGGAAGCACCATAAGACCGGGCCGACAGAGCACAAAGACTACAAGCCGATCAGCCTAACGCCCCTGACGGACATGCGCTCGAACGTCCTCATATAGATTCGGGGTGAGAAGTTTCTCAAGTGGCCCAAGCCACTTAAGAAGGTGGAGGGAAAAAATCCAGCCAAGTATTGTGATTTTCATTGATCTCCCGGACACTCCACTGATGATTGCAAAACACTATAGAGGGAGATAGAAGAGCTGATACGCAGAGGCCATCTCACCAGGTTCATCAAGGATCCTGGTTAGAGCTTTGGTACAACAGTCGGTAGAGGTCCAAAATCGTCTCTACCAAGGAATCGGATCGCAATAGGAGTGGTCAATATGATTATAACTCGGCCTACCAAGACTCTGGCAGACCACCGGGAGCAGTACGCTAGGAAGAAGAAACAGTGCAACGAGAACAACGTCATTAGTTTTAGTAATGATGATTTTGAACATGTAGTTTCTCCCCACGCAGATCCCCTTGTTGTATCCACCATCGTTTCCCACGGTAATATCGACTACCAACTGAAACGAGTGTTCGTTGATAATGGAAATTCAAGCGGTTTGCTTTACCTGGATGCATTTTTTGAACTTGGTCTAAAAAAGAGTGAATTAAGGCTTGTTGAAGGCCCGTTATATGTCCTGGATAATGAACCCGTGCCCGTTCAAGGGACGATTCAGCTAAAAGTAACTCTGGGTACGTACCCAAGAATGGCTAGTCGAAAGCTCACTTTCTTAGTCGTCGACCTACCCTCTGTCTACAACGCTATATTTGGCCGCCCATATTTAACAGCGTTTGAAGCCGTCACTTCAATACCGCATCTCAAGATGAAATTTCTAAGAACTTGCGGTATAGGCGAAGTGCTGGGCGACTAGGTCACTGGGCGGACATGTTATATGTCCCAGGTCGCCCCAAGCAGCAACGCCAGATCGGTAGGAGAACTCGACCATCGGGACAAGGCGACCTTACAGCAAGCATAATCTGGAGAGGCAACTGATCTGATCCCACTAAATCTAGAAGATCTGAAAAGATGTGTACAGATTTGCGGCACACTCACCGGGATACTGCGCGATGAGTTGATCACATTTTTACGGCAGAACGCTAACATCTTCGCATGGACCCCCGTAGACATGCCTGGAATTTTGGCCAAAGTAATGGTCCACAAGTTGGGTCTCAATCCCGACCGCAAGCCCATCAGGCAGAGGCGGAGGAACCACTCCATAGAAAAGTTAATCGCCATTCGGGAAGAAGTAAAAAAGCTGCTGGACGCCGGCTTTATCAAGGAAGTCCAATACCCAAATTGGCTTTCTAACGTCATTTTGGTAAAGAAAAGCAACAGAAAATGGCGAATGTACGTCGATTTTACCAACGTTAAAAAAGTCTGCCCTAAAGACAGTTTCCCCTTACCACGGATTGACCTATTGGTGGACTCGACGTTTGGACACAAGCTGTTGAGCTTCATGGGTGCATACTCTGGCTACAACTAGATTCGGATGGACCCAGAGGACGAGGAGCACACCTCATTCATGACGGACCAAGGCACCTATTGTTATAAGGCCATACCTTTTGGTCTGAAAAAAGCAATCACCACTTACCAACGGCTTGTGAACAAGATATTCGAAAGGCAAATCGGTTGTAATATGGAGATATATGTTGACAATATGCTCATCAAGAGTAGAGACACCGGTAGCCATATTGGTGATCTGGTCAAATCTTTCGAGGTACTTCGCGCACACCAAATGAGGCTAAATCCCGCCAAGTGTGTCTTCAGAGTCTCCTAAAGAGGGATCGAGGCAAACCCAGAGAAGATCAAGGCTCTTATTGACATGTCGCCACCGCGGACCGTCAAAGACGTCCAGTGGCTAACTGGACGACTAGCAGCCTTGTCACGTTTCTTGGCAAAGTCCGAGAAAAGTATCAGCCTTTCTTTAAGGCATTAAGGGGGACAAAAACAAACGGATTTCAGTGGACAACAGAGTGCCAAACGGTCTTCGACGAATTAAAGTAATATCTGGCCAGCTCGTTATTATTGACATCACTCAAGGATGGACAGGAACTTTACATTTACCTAGTGGTGTCAGAGGTGGCCCTTAGCTCCATCCTCGTATGCCAAGACCCTGACGCTCAACGACCGGTCTACTACGAGAGCAAGATGTTGATTGGCTCGGAGACGCACTACCCGTGTGCAAAAAAGCTAGCCTTGGCGATTGTTTTCTCCGCCCGAAAGCTTAGATCTTATTTCTAGGCCCATCGCGTGATTGTTCTCACCAACCAGCTTTTGAAGAACATTCTACAGAAACCTCACGTTTTTGGGCGGCTGGTAAAGTGGGCCATCGAATTTGGAGAGTTTGACATCTTAGCCCCGGCCTGCCATTAAAGGGTAGGCTCTAGCCAAATTCATCATCGAAATCACGACTCCAATTCTCGAGGTACAGCCCACTAGGGACGTAGAACAACACGGGGAAGAACTGGAATGGGTCCTCAACGTGGACGGATCATCTACGGACTCCGACAGCGGAGCCGGAGTAGTCCTAAAAACCCCAGACAAGTTTGAGGTGAAATACTCGCTCTGACTCGACTTCTCAGCGACCAACAATGTCGCAGAATACGATGCCTTATTGGCCGGATTAAGACTGGATAAGAAATGCTCGGCAAGGCGGTTGACCGTCTACAGCAACTCTGAACTGGTCATCAACTAGGACTGAGAACTCGAAGGCCGACCAACTTGCTAGGGTAGTGGCCGTCGAAAGTCCAGAGCAGTACTCGAGGGATATGCGAGAAATTCTCCGTGCTCCCAGCAGGGAGGAACAGGAAGCATGCAGATTTTTGAAGCAGAAAATTGGATGACTCCGTAGCAAAAATACCTAATAGATTAAGCACTTTCAGAAGACGCAGATGAAGCCAAGCATGTCAAAAAGACGGCCAACTGGTACACCATGATCGATGGACGACTATATTGTCGTGGCTACTCGACCCCGTACCTCCGGTGCCTCACTCTAGAGGAGGCCGACTAGCCTTAGGAGAAGTCCTCCTCGGGATATGCAAATTGCATATTGGCGGTAAGAACTTGGCATTCAAAATCATGCGCTAAAGTTACTACTGGCCAACGATGAAAAAGGATGTGCTCGAGTTCGTAAGGAGGTGTAAAAACTGCCAGATTCACGATAATCTTCACCACTAGCCGCTTGCAGAGCTGAAATCCCTCCAGGCTCCATGGCCATTCACATAATGGGGGATAGATATTCTCGGCCCATTTTTCCTTGCGATGGGGCAAAGAAATTTCATTATCGCAGGCATCGACTACTTCACCAAGTAGATTAAAGCCGTCCCGCTAGCCAAAATTACAGAGTACAATGCTCTTGAATTTGTCCGTCAGAATATAGCCAGCAAATTTGGCATTCTCGAGGCCATCGTCACTGACAATAGAATCCAATTTTTGGGAAAGCGCTTCACTAAGTTTGCACCAACTTGGGTATCAAACTAGTCCACATTTCAGTAGCATACTCACAAGCAAATGAACAGATGGAGGTCACGAACCGCACACTACTCCACGGCCTCAAGACCAAGTTGGAGGACGCCGAGGACTCCTGGGTGGACGAGCTGCCCTCCGTCCTTTGGTCTTATTAGATGACTCTAAAGGAGCTAACTCGTGAGACGCCTTTCAGTCTCTGCTACGGGACTAAAGCTGTGATTCCGGTTGAAATCGAGCTTCCAAATCTTACGTCATGTTTGGTTCAAGGAATAAAGGAGGAATGGAATTCCTATTCCCGCGAGCATAAGAATTCCTTTGTTTGGTTAATTTTAAAATCGGGAATAACGATTCCCTGGGAATTGAATTGGCGTCCACGCCTGGAATAAGAATTCCAGGAATTGTTTTATCATCACTATTAATATTATT
>JAODPA010022038.1:0-10468 GCA_025585075.1 Nepenthes mirabilis | reverse complement strand
AATAAATATAGATATAGGTGATATAATAATAAATTAATTTCAACATCTATGTTAAAAAATATAATTGAGTCATGACATCTTAAACATCAAATTGACGATGATTTGCCTTCCAACCGTGTAGGAGTATAAATAATAGCACCCTGAGGAGGAAGTTGGGTTTCTTCTCATGCGGGACAGGTAATCCGATAGATGATTGCTGGCGCTGCGACCCAAACTGGCAATATAACCGCAGACATTTAGCAGACTGTGGCATTGGCTTCGGGAGAAATGCCATTGGTGGCCGTAATGGCATTATCTATGTTGTTACAGATTCCAGCGATGATGACCCCGTTAACCCCAAACCTGGCACCCTTCGACATGCCGTTGTCCAAGAAAAGCCTCTCTGGATTATATTCAAACATGACATGACGATCCAATTGACGCAGGAACTGATAATGAACAGCTTTAAGACCATTGATGGTCGTGGAGCCAATGTTCATATAGCCAACGGAGCTTGCATCACAATTCAATATGTCACGAACATAATAATCCATGGAATCCATATCCACGACTGCAAACCCACTGGAAATGCTATGGTGAGAAGCTCCACGACCCATTATGGATGGAGAACGATGGCCGACGGAGATGGCATCTCGATATTCGGCGGAAGCCATATATGGGTGGATCATAATTCACTCTCTAACTGTGCCGATGGCCTTATTGATGCTATCATGGGTTCGACAGCCATAACCATCTCAAACAACCACTTCACCAAGCACAATGAGGTAAGCTTTCCGCAAATTTCTTCATACATCACTTTAATTTGGTTCTTCTAGTTGTCGCAGGGAGAACTAACATTTCTGGGTATAATGAAAATAGGTCATGCTTTTGGGCCATAGTGATTCTTATGTTTTAGACAAGCAAATGCAAGTTACAATTGCTTTCAACCATTTTGGGACAAATCTTATCCAAAGAATGCCAAGGTAAATTCATAGTCGATCATTGTAGGTGAAGTCACTATTCTTTACATGGAATTAATAGCAAATCATAGTTCAGCTGGGGACCTATCAGAATAATCCGCTACTTACACATTACAGGTGTAGACATGGTTATTTCCATGTTGTGAACAATGACTATACTCATTGGGAAATGTATGCCATTGGTGGGAGCGCAAACCCCACCATAAATAGCCAAGGCAACAGATATCTTGCGCCTACTAATGTCTTTGCAAAGGAGGTAAAATGCCAACGATATTTTTCCATATCTTGATTCTTGAATGGTATATATCTAAATTTAACTAAAAATGGGGATTAAAAAATAAATATTTTTACAACAGAAAAATTATTTTACTATAACTTTGTAGTAGTGGGTTCACCCCTGAAAGTAACCTCTTTACAATGCAAAGATAAAGTTGAGTATATTTGATCATCCTAAATTTTCTGGTAACGATTACTGCATTTTATTTTTGGACGTGGATTGGATAGGTGACCAAGAGGGTGAACACCGCTCAAAATAAGTGGAAAGACTGGAATTGGAGGTCGGAGGGAGACCTACTGCTGAATGGTGCATACTTTATTCCCTCTGGAGCGGGAGCCTCAGCTAACTATGCAAGAGCGTCGAGCCTTGGGGCCAAGTCATCTTCCATGGTTGCAGCAATTACTGCTGATGCTGGTCCTCTCTCCTGCCAGACAGGCCGCCATTGTTAGCCAGTTCAAGCTCTCCCATACACAAGTTCCAGTTTTCCCCTCTATATTTCTATATTTAATAATTATACAGCACAATCTACCATCCACTTTCCCCCAAAATTTCAATCCTTTGAACAATCTTTCCTTGTTTTCAAATTTCCTATTTAAAGCTTTCACAAGCTACATTTTCTTCTACACATCACCTTGGTATCTCCCAAACACGGCCTGCTTCATTCAAAAAATAAACTTCTTTTTTCAACATTCAAGGTGGGTGTTGAAGCAGTGATCCAATTGTTTCGGCTTCGAATGCTGGACCATCTCAATCTCATCCAACCTGCTAGCCACCAGTCTCCGGTTTTCCGCATACCATGTTGCTATTTGGGTTTATGGGGGTGGTTCGTCTTTGTGATGTTTCTTTTTTTACCCTATTTCTGATTCATGCAAGTGTTTACCAATGATGCACAAGAGCAAAGGTCATGCCGTTTTCCCTCTTCAGTTTTGGTCGTCCAGACTCTGTTCTTCCCTATATTTTATGCTACCGTTTATGTTCTCTTCTTCTTCGGCTCACCTATTTCCATCTTGGGATATGAGAATGTGGGACTTAAGAACGATCAGATACATACGTCATATATATTCCTGTTTCCATCTATTCTAATCAGATAAGATTGATACCGGATGGGAAATAAAACCGTTCCGACCATATCGAGTTATCAGGTTCCTGGGCCAGCCAAGTCCACGAAGGGTGTGACAGGTCCTAATTGCTTACCCTCCATGAAAGGGCAACAGAAGAGAGCAGAGGGTACCATGGGACCTAGACACCCCCATTTAAACTCTCAGAGCCATCATAATCACCGAATGGTTTAGCATGTGAGGTGGAGCCTCTGTGGCACGTGAGACCATGCCACTACTTTTTTGGGGCTGTCATTATTCAGTATCATGTCCAACCTGCACGTGCCATGGACGTGCTGGATATGCCAAGGCTTACTTTAAAACGCCGGTCTCTTCACATGCAGCGTCTCCATTCCCTAGGTGCGGCATTTCACCATCATCCCTTTCCCATTAAGCTTGAGCTACTCATGCCTACCAATGTTCAAATTTTTTTTTATTATTATTTTTGTCAGGGCTACTCCATTTAAATTCGGAATTATACTAAAAGGGATCAGAATGATGGACAATTAATTAACAAAAACTTAAATATTACAGAAATAAAAATATTAAGATGAATAAATAAAGTCACATAGAACAATAATGTAAATATTGATAAATGGTTAGCAGTGCATTGGACATTTCAAATGTAGGTCAAAGGAAGCACTAATAGAAAAAAAAAAATTTACTTAGTTTTAAATGAAGGAAAGAAACGAAGAAATAAACATAGAAAAAATTAAAATAATGTGATAAAAACGATATAAAGTTACTCTTTCTTTCAAAAGATATTACATTAGATCAAATTGAATAGCCAAAATGGATTCACATAACCTACCATTATTGCTGCTGTCCTGATTATATAACTGAAGATAGCTCATTAATTTAAAGTGGATCAGTAAAGGTAAAACTTCAACTACTATTACAAAACAACCTCCCACTCATCAGGCCTAATCAAAACTAACTTCAGCCGATTATTTGGTATGAAACCCATGGTTGCCCCCCACTTTTTTTTTAAAAAAAAAAAAAACTTTTACATAAAAATATATTCCAAAGATATTACCATACTTGCACAAAAAATCCGTAGAGGTCATTATCCTGCAACTTTGGCCACCCTAAAAATTTCATCAGATCACAATTTTGAACGGCCCCTGTAGAGATTATATATCTTGACCACACCCAATAAAATCATAGACCAGTCCGGTGTATGCTTTGATTAGGTCTAATAATTCCAAAAGATTCGATGAAATTGCAAAACTTAATAAAACATATTTTTGTGGGTAATTTTCATCCGGGTAATGTATATTCTAAACTTGGAATATATTCAAATCAGCCATGAAAGCACAGAGCTTTAATCTCAGAGACTGCATATAAAGAATCTGCATTCAACCGAGAGGAGCAACTTCCTTTTCCCCACTTTCCTTAAGGCAAATAATGCAGGATTGCCGAGCTCAGTTATACCAATCTACTGCGTAAGAGAGCAAAAATCACTCACTCGATTCTCTCAGGAATGTATAGCTGGCCTCTACAAAGTGGGATTTCACCAGCGCAAGAGCTTTGCTGCGGTGGGATATCTTGTTCTTTTCTTCTTTAGGCATCTCTGCGTAACTACAGGAATAGTGGTAAGATTTCAGTTGAGTTGCAACAGCTCAAACGCATCAATACAAGAGTAAAGAGGAGAGGCTTACGTCTGCTCATAGCCATCAGGCTGAAATATCGGATCCCACCCAAAATCATTTGGTCCTCTTGCCGGAACTATCTTGCCCTAAAATGCCAGGGACAGAACAAATTTGCTAAGTGAAAGTCGTGCTGGCCATGTAAAATGAGATCTGATCAGACCCGATACATTATATCCTCATAAACAACAATAAGAAATAGTTCTCCGACCAGTTATATCATTCATTTATTAAAGGAGTGTGAGATCAAGTTTGGAAAATTTCAAGTCCTAATGAAAGAACCATTAGAGAAGCACTTCAACATTCTGCCTAATCAAGAGGTCAAGTGCATTTCATTGTTTCAAAATCACAGAGACAACAATTACAAGTACCACGTATCACTCCAGATGCTAAAAATCTTAAGACTTTCAAAAGGCTCTTTTGTTGCGTTTATAATCAATTGATCACTAGAAGTTGATAGGAAGCAGCCATGCTAATGTTCAGTACCATAGATGGTTTGATATGCTAAAATAGATGACAACTAAGAAGCACGTGGATGAAAACAGTGGCTGTTAATGCAACTCGATTCTTCTTTCCAGTAAGAGAAATGTTTAGGGGCACCCTTGGGAAGTTGTCTTGGGTGACATAACATCCATTCATAAGTCTATTCTTGTGCAGATGTCCGTCTATTTTGCCTTTCACAAATATCATAGCAAATTTGTTGAATTAAGTGAATGTAAGTTTAATTTCTTGTAAAAAAAAGGGGTATTGTGGTTGTAAATAAAGCATTTCCCTGATTCTAAACCCAAAGTTCCTCCCCATCAGAAGTTTTGAGGACACAAAAGTGTCACCCTCCACAAGTAACAAAGACAAAATGGTTACCCCAATTATGTCACCAGTTGCCAGCAGAAATGGTTGCATAATTTAATGTATGACCACCACTTACATAAATATCAGTTGATATGTTGGTATCAAGGCTCTTGATACCGATATTTTCTAATATCGTAATAATATCATAATATGTTGCAATAATTGTGATATATTACGATATATTGATAAATATTTAAAGCATCGGTTAATACAGTCATACTAGCTTATAATTTTTAAAAAAATTTTTCATTTCAACATATCTGATATTAATATATATTGTACGACATATTCAATATTGATATGGCTGTAACTGTTACTGATACCAATACTAATATTTTTGCCTATGATAACCACATTCTCTGCAAAAAAAAAAAAAAAAAAAGTTGTTGGAGATTGATGATGGGAAATGACAATCAACATACAGAGGTATATTGCTAAAAATTTTGCATCTACCTTTCTGAGGGGCAGACGCTCCTCTGATGCTAGTAGAAATGAAACATCACAAAAATCAATGCAACTATGCATTCTGTGCCAGCATTCTTTCGATGCTGTCTAACTCCTCCATGTTTCAGTGAGCACCATTGCTCAAACAGCATCTTCTTTTTCCTTTTTTCAGTCATTAGCTATGGTTGGAACAAGAGGAGGTAAAAGAGCCTTGTTCATTTACCCTAGGTTCCAGTATCTACACTAGTTTTCCTCTGATACTAGTGGCAATGAAACATCACAAAAATCAATGTAACTATGCATGCTATGCCAACATTCTTTCGATGCTGTCTAGCTCCTCTTTGACTCAGTGAGCACCATTGCTTAAACAGCATCTTCTTTTTCTTTTTTTCAGTCATTAGTTATGGTTAGAACAAGAGAGAGATAACAGAGTGTCGTTTATTTACACTAGATTTCAGTATTTATGTGCCATTGCAAGTTCAACATACACTAAGGTATCGAGTCAGCCACCAGATCCTATGAAGTTTGAGAGTAATGCAGCTGCATTAACTAACAGAAGGTAACACACTATTTCACACATCTCATGGAGCTATAACCATGGATGAAAATATCAGTAGTGGTATTAGTAGCAGTTGTATTAGTATCAAACAATACATAATAGTATCGGACATATTAAAAGAAAAAAATTAAAAATCATATTAATAGGTAAATATCAGCCGATATACTGGCCAAATATTTAACGCACCGGCTGATACATCGCCGATATAGCAATATATCAAGATTATGCTGCAGTGTGGGGACCCGATACTTTTACATATCAACCAAGCTTTTTATCTGTGGCTGTAACAAAAAGGAAAACCATCAGATTTGCCTTCTATATAAGCGGCTTCCTCCTCGAACACGCCTCTTGTCCCAAAAAAAGAAATGCCACTCACAAATTAAAATGATGATGTGGGGCCACCCTATTACGTGGGCCCACCATATTATGTGGGCTAATTCAGTAGAAAAAATAATAAAGAAAAATAAATAAATCAACAAGTGACACTCGTATAAATATATATATATTTTTTTGGAGAATTATAGTAAACTTACAATAAGAGTAACATGTTTCAAAAAAGAGTGGTGAGTGGGAACAAGTTTTAGAAAATGGGTGTGGAGTACTAATGTACAAATCACATTGTAAAATCAAAATAATTGGGAAAAATTATTCAAACAGAATAACACATGGAGAAATTCTTTAGTTTCTGCACAGCTCAATTCCCAGTCTACCATGAATTTAGAAAAAGAAGCACACCAAGCAAAGAGGTGATACTTCAATTCATATTGAGGCAACATCATTGTAAGACCACAACCAAGTCTTGATGTCGACAAGTTCAAATGTATTTCATGATGACATGAATGTAAAGCAAACAATTCAATATCTTGTATTCCCAGAGAATGTGTTGGATTATCATCACTCATCAGTTAAAAGAAAGGCAGAAAAAGAAGAACCTTACCATGGTTTTGCCAAGAAATGTAATTGGTTCTGAATTTGGCTCAAGAGAAAGAGAGAATGCACACAAAGCATATGCTGATTTATCCTCATATGCCTTCAATAAATTGTTTAGACCTGCAAACCATTGAAAATATAATTCCTAAAATACAATATAGAGAAAGTCACAAAGCAAAAAATGTTAAGAATATTTGTAAGTGGTGAATTCCGTGATTAGAACAGGGTATGTTTGATGGGCATATGAAGGACACATGTTCATAGATTAGACATAAGGTCACGCCTAATGAGCACTTGATAGACGCATATATGCAGATTGGACAGAAGGTCACAGTTGATGAGAGTCTAAAGGGAGCACATGCACCATTTAGATAGAAACTCGTGCCCATTGAGCGTATGCACACGTAGATCCCATATCCTATTTTGGTTTCCCAACGTGTTTTTAACCATGTTTTTCGACTACAGTATATATACTTCTCTTCTCTCTTAATCTAGCTACCTCCATACATTTCAAATTGTCTAAAAAGTGAGTGCTATTGGGAGAGAAAAATTTTTAACTGAGAAAACCTCATATTATTGGTAAGATTGAATTTCGTTGGATTTCTCTTTCCCAAAATCTTCTATCACTCTTAAATACTTACATTAGCATGTATGCCTTCGGAGTTTTGTGATGGCCTGGACATTGGAGTTCTAGTAATATTAGAGATTTGCAAGACAATCAAGCAAAATCTATGAGAAGACTGAAAGGTGTTCGGTTCTATAATTGGGAGCAAACCCTAGAGGTTCTTTGGTAGGGCTCGCTAGTTAGGAAAAAGTTGGTTATGAGTTAATGCATTTATACTACTAAGGTTGCAAGCTGCCTTTTACTCGTGAATTCGCTATGACTGGCTTGAGAAGCCCAAAGGGTTTTGCTCAAAATTTGTTTGGTTCTTAAGCTTTTCTTTCGTCGTCATATCTATGTTATTTTAATTTATGCACTGTCTTTAGTTTCCATATCAATAACGACTTTTACATTGAATCATTGACTCGTGTTTTGTACCATCTAAGCTCAAATACTCTTTTACGTGTACCAAACTTGTAGCTTCTGCATTTAATAGGATCTAAACCATAAAGGATTGGGGAGTGCCCTTTCTCTGAGATAAGATTGTAAAAAAGTCAAACTGCCAAGAAACTGGCGCATGACAGAAACAAACCTTCATGACCAATTTTCTGCAGAAACCACTTGCTTGATGATTTTGATCCCAGAACAACAATACCAGATGACAAAAAAAACCACCAAATAAATATGAATGTCAGGACAAAAGTTTTAGACAGAATATTTAGGAATCACCATGAATAAATTGTTAAACAAGACTGCCAAACACATTTAACTGTGAGTAAACCAAGAATTGCAGATTTTGATCCTCATTTCATGAAATATCACAGTGCTGATTTCTAATGAGCTGAGCTAAACATGGAGCATTTCGCAGTCTATCCCATATTTCTCAGAGCCATACTAAGCCTAATTGTGGTCTTCAGCTTTTATAATGTTCAAAACTATCCAAGATCTCATCTTATGAAGTTGGGTTCTGGCTCTATGATCCCAATAGCTTCTTTATCTGTTTAATAAATACAAGAACATCGTCACTATACTAAGCTTATATAGCATAATAAAGTGGACGAAAATAAATTATCATCCTTTTCCATCATTTTACAATTACAGTAGAAGGGCGTTGAGCAATGCGACTTTGTTCTAGTCCTTGAAACCTGACTCACTGGTAATTTCTTATATTAAGGTTTCGTTTGGTCATATGAAAAATTCCTTTTCTACAGTTGTTATTCTACAACCTTCGCAACCCTACAAACATAAAATTCAAAATTGGAAGTATTATTTCCCGCATACTTTTCAAGCTCGGGAAATAAGCATTGAGAAATTTTTTCTGTCGACCTAAACAGAATCCTACAGAACAAAAGAAACGAGTAGCATTAAAGAATAATGCAAGAACCCTAATTTGGGGAGAGAGATAAATCGTGACCTGAAGACCCAGGTTAAAGTAACTTACATGTACGGCCCTGCAATTTGTTTGAAGAGGATCAGATGATCAGTAGAACTAAACCAACAATTCCACAAACTACAAAAGAAAAAATGGAGCAAAAATTCAAATAAACGTACCAGGAAGACCTTTAAGAGCATTGAAACATAGACAAGTGTCTTCAACCAGAACAGGCCCGTTCACCTTCCCAAGTAATCACACCGCCAATTAACTTAACTCGGATTAAGGGAGATCGAGAGATAGAGAGCGAGAGAGAGATTAGACAAAAATAGTACCTGAATGGCGGCCAAACGAGCCTTTTCTTTGGAGATATCTTCAGGCTCTCCTTGCAGTTCTGGCACTGATGAAGGGAGGGAAAGCGACACATAAAGGCTTGCAACGAGAAATCGAACAAACATTTTAGAAGAGTTAACGATCCAGACACTTACAATCGAGCTTAAGTGATTGAAAAGGGATCGAATTGCCTATGATAGATTTCACTTCCTCCAATTTTTTGGGGTTTCCCGTGACAAACGTTACAGGCCGGGAGAGCGAAAATCCCCTAGTTGCCGCCATTGTCCTGGACTCTCGCAGCCGATGCGCACAGAGCGAAGAAGCGCGGAGGCGGCGAAATTGCAAGCATTTTCTACTAAATAGAAGAGAAATTATTATCGGACATTCTTTTTAACATTCTTGTAATATTATGGAGTAATAAGATGATTATTTTTCTATTTATCTTTATATATATATATATATAATTGATGTGTCTTTGATTCAAATTGTTAGCGGATTAGAGTAGTATTTGGCCTTCAGGTTGAATTGAAGCTTGTTTAATTTTCATACTTAATGGCCTGGATTCTGCAAACCACAATGCAAAAATAAGAGGTTAGAAGTTCCTTAGTTTATTCTTTGACGTTCAAGTTAATAATATTTCTCATAAGATTAAATATACAAGGATAAATGAATATGAACAATGATGCAAGAAAGTGAATTTTTAAGTATGATTCGAAAATTACGCTCAGCGTTGAGCGGCTTCAATATTGAGGGGGCAAGAACTGCGAAGGAATTCTTTGAAAGCTCAAAATATTGAGGGGGCAAGAACTGCGAAGGAATTCTTTGAAAGCTCAACGGGTAGAGAGTGATCTATTGAGAACTTTTGAAAGTGGCATTTATGGGCTAATATTAGCGTAAACGTGGGCGTGCTCTTGGAGTTTGCTTCGAAAAACTTTTATAACCTCTGGACCAGCTCAACATTGCTTGGACATTAAGACTGATTACCAACTAGTTTGTGTAGATTTGGTGAGCTGGTAAGGGAACTGCGGGCGTCAATTAAGGCAACCATGATCAATCGAGGGGATTCATTCCTTCTTTGAAAAGATGTTGTACGCGGTAGATATTCGTGGAGGGATCTACTAAGCGGAGAGCTGCTATTTTTGGAGGGATCGTGATTTGAGATAATATTCAGGGTGTTTGCTGGTTAAGACAAGTGATATTCGGTGTGCAGGGAAAGCACTGTAGGCCATCTGGATTGGGTCGTAACTGACTTGGGCTATTTGACCTGTCGGGGCTTTATTTCGGTTAATGAAAGCGTTGACTAATCCTTGAACTTGTGGGCCAGATACCTTCTAAGTCTGACACTGAGTCCGTGGATCTTTATATTGGGTCGACTTATTTCTATGGTCCTATTAATAA
>JAODPA010022027.1:0-12928 GCA_025585075.1 Nepenthes mirabilis | reverse complement strand
ACGAATTATGTATCAATCTTTATGGTAAATATCTGTGGAATTATCGTTCTGGTGTTATATTTACTTGTATTGGGGATCAGCTGGTATTGCCGGCAGGCGATCAACTGTGGTTGGCTGGGACGCAACGACGATGGCATCATCTTTATTAATTTTTTTAATTATCCCATAGGAATTGACTAATTCTATGAATTATGAAAAACTTAAATAATATTTGAAATTTACGTTTAAATTTTCTTTGATTTATTTTTTCACCTCTTTAATAAATATTTTCGGTAATTTCATCAAAGACCCAAAAATAAAAAAAATTATTTTACGGCAAACAAAGCCGTAATTTCATTTGTTCAGGTAAAAATTCGAGTCTATGAGATATATAATGAAAAATCAACGTCCCATCATCCCTCTACAACGCACCTTTCCGATCGTTTCAATTTTAAAATTTACTGTGAAAAAATATCAAATTTCAGAAATTTCCCTCTGATTATTCGCAATCTGCTACATAAATTGTGTTGTTGGTAAGCTAAAAGAATCCGGCACAAAATTTTGTGCAGCAGCTTCGATATAGGAGGAGAGAGAATCTCTGATAGCGAAAATGGCGTCGCCAGACATAGCGAGCCTAATGGAGAACTGCAAGGAGCTGGATCGGCTGAGGAAAGATCAGGAAGATGTGTTGCTCGAAATCAACAAGTTGCACAAGAAGCTACAATCAAGTGAGTGCCTGTCCTACGTCTAATTTTAAGATATTGTTTGTCTCTTTTTTTGTTGGTTTATATATACTTTTCTGGTCAGTATTTTTGTCGGTTTTTGTTGTTGCTGGGGACTGCTGATTGCTTAGTTTTGCGGAAAATTGGCTGCCTTTTAAGATAATGGAGATTTGTTTGGTTTGTTTGGCTGACGGGAGTTTGGAGATGTCTGGCTGTAGTTGGCTTAGAACGGATGTGGTTTAGTTGACTGTGAACTAAGATAATGGAGATTTGCTTAGTATTTGAGTTCCCAGTTTATTTGACAGGAGCGGCAGCACTCCGCAGACTTTGCGAAACAGAGAGAGAAAATTCACTTACCAAAAGAAGAATAGAGTTCTCATTCCTTCGTTTCCATTCTTACTGGATGGATACAGCCAATACACTGTTGGGGTTCGGGTTTTTGCTGCACCGGTTTGTGTGTGAATCCGGGTATTGAACCCTAATAAGTGGTATCAGAGAGAGGTTGTAAACTTTAGATTTAATGGCATCGTCGTCGAAGAGCTTGCCATTTAGTGTGAAGTTGGAAGGAACAGTAAAAGTACTTTGGAAAAGGAGGGTAGAGCTAGCAGGGCCAAAGGCAAAACTGAGGGAGAATGATTTGACTTTGAAGAAGAAACTGAAGGTGAGTTGGACTACTCCAAGTTCAGTGGAATAGAAGAAGGTATCATTTAGGCTTGCAGAGGCCGATACTGGGATTTCAATTGAGGGGAAGTTGCCGAAAGGCAGGCGATGACAGCCGCCGGAAAAAGACGAAGGTTTTTCCCACAAGGTCGTGAGGGAAAGTTTATTGGGTTTGGTCACTCCCTTGTGAGTGGCTCAACAAAAGGACGCATCATCGGAGGATCGCACAGGATTTGTGCTATGTTCTAAGTGCTGCAAACTAGCTGTAGCAAAGACCAAAGTGACCGTTTGTTGGAGAAGGCAAATTTCGGAGTGAAGAATTCCGGAATGGAATTTCAAGTATGGAATTTCCGGTATGGAAATTCCGAAATAGAGGCTGGAGTGGCTTCAGTTGGCTAAAGAGATTAGTGACGACCGAGGACACTAAGTGATAGCCGAGGACACTAGGTGTTGGCCAAGAGACTAGTAATGACCGAGGACACTAGGTGATAGCCGATGACAGCTTGTCTGGAAAGTTGACAGCTGACTGTACAGAACAGTTAACTTTTCAGAGTTGACAGACTTTGCAAAGAAGGTAGCTGACATGCAGAGCATGCGTCGTCTGTGTAGAGTAGGTTGACATACAGAGCATACGTCGTCTGGGGAAGCGCGGGAACTGGTGAAGTCGTAGAAAAAGACAAAATTGGTGTGACAAATCATCTGCAAGATCAGGTCAGGTGAGTAGATGAGATTTGGAGTTGAAGTCTTTATAAGAGCGCACCAACTGCTTTAGAAGAATAAGCGACAGGATAGCGGCAGTGGAACGGAGCAAAGTGCGGAAGGGAGCTCTTGCCATTCGCTGTTTGCTACCATATTTGTAAAATCAGAGTGAGCAGAGAGCACCATTAAGGAGAAGAAGAAGATAAGAAAAACAGAGAGATATGGAAGAGGAGTTTTCTTACTCTAGAGATTGTTTTTCTTGTTCTATCTCGGGTGGGTTGCGGGTATTTTGTTTCGGGGTTCTTGTAACCGATTTTACATAATGGAAGCTTGTTCGGGTTTTGTCTCATGGTTTTTCTCTTGATTGAGAATGGTTTCTACATTAAAAACGTTGTGCATTCTTTGTTCTTTATGTTTATTAAATTGGTGGCTGACAGGGGGTTCGGGTTTTCCGCTGTGCCGGGTTGTGTGTGAATCCGGGTGTCTAACCCCAACATGCACTGTGTTTGAATTGCCTTCTTGATGCATGAGAAAAATATGACACACTGTCGAAGTGTTTACTCATTGAGCTTTCCTATCTGTAAATGTTGACATTGTGCGTAGATAGTAGTGGCTTGGTTTCTGGCTAGATGCAGCGTTTGTTTCTTTATTCATTATAGCACTAAGTTTTAGTTTTGTTTCGTTTACGTAGCACTCGGGTTGTTGCAGTTTGTATCCATCTCCCCAATGCCCCCACAAAAATCTTTTACTTGTGTACGAGAATAAATGCTGCGGGAGAAGGAAGAGCAGCAGAGATTGTAAAAGAGAAGAATGGTGGCGGGAGTACTTGATATATTCTTTAGAAAATTGTGGAGTGACTAGAGAAAATGAAAATTAATAACTGAGTTGATTTCACCATCATACCCGGTTAACCTATTGTTTTTGTGGTATGTGAAGGGCAGAAATGTTATTGTGAAAGGATATCCTTTATTTCTAACCAAAACTCTCCTGGATAGCACTGTTCCAGTTTCCAAGCTGCTTCAGATGGGACAAGTAGTATTTAAGAGGGTATGAAATTGCAAGACTATTTGTTTGGTTTTGAGCCACTCTCTTATAACTCCACGCCCATTGATATGTCTTCTAGTGGTACGTTTAATATTCGGTGAGAATTTGCTCAAGCAAAGACTTTTTTAGTGGAGTAGGTGAGCAACATTTGAGGGGCGCATGTGCGAGTATGGGCAGACAATCAACACCTGATGCTCTCTTGAAGGGCGCACGTGCATGAAAAACAGTCACACTTGAACGCACGCTTGAAAGGTGCACGTATGTAGATTACTCAGAGGAGTCTTACCTAATGTGTGCCAATGTTGATATAAAAGGCTTTGGGAGTCATTTGACACAAGAAGTGCTGTACAAAGAAAGAGAGAGAAAAAAAGAGGGGAATATTTAGGCAACTGTTGAAGTCCAATTCAAGTTCTATTATTCACCAAGTTTGGGCATATTGTTTTAGCTTCTATTGTAGAACGTATTACCAATTGGTAGTTCATTTTCTTATTGTATTCTTTTGTTCAGTTGTAAGGTGTGTTGTAGTTATTATTGACCGGTTCTTCACGAGTTGGGGTAATGAAGGACTCGTCCAGCAGGCGTTATTCCCAATCTCATTATAGTAGAGATTGTTCGGCTGTAGTTTCTTATAGTTTTTCCTTAGTTGAAAAGAATTTCCATATAAAATTATTTGTATAGCTTATGTACTTGGTTGCATGTAAAGTTTTTGTTCTTCGTGTTCATTCGGGAGAGAAGGGTGACTGATGATGTCAGGGAATTTGGATTCCATTGTGCCGTGTGAATCTAACAGCCTGCATGCTGATGGTTTATAGTTTAGATTATGCCCCACTTTGGTAGTAACAAGGAGCAAGCAATAGAGCAATATTATCCGTTATATTTTCTTTTGACAGCATGGATGATGCACGGTGAGAGAATTTGGCATCCTTCCAACTTTCAAGGGGTATTAGCCGTAGATTAAACAAATTGGTGGAGGGGATTCATGTAACTGTCCCACAAGTCCTGAGTTATGGCTGTTCATTGTCATTCTTAACAGCAACTAGCACACAAAAGAATTCTTTCATGCCTGTCCATTTTTTCTAAATGTAAAGAATATTTTTGACATGATAATTCATTGACTGAGATATCTCTTATGACATCAGTTGCTTTGTTTTTTTTTTCTGTCATTTTGAGGATTTTGCAAACTGTTTCACAATTAATGCTGGTGTTACCCTTCTCTACATGTACGTTAAAATAACATTGGATGATTGGTTCTTTGAATCTTTTGTTCAAGTGTTGGGGATTGGGAGTGACAGAATCTTACAAATGGAATGGAAATCCATAGCTTTGAGCTGAATGTATATGCAGCAGCATACCTATTTTCTAGCTAATTAGGAAGGCGAATTAAGGTTCCAATCTTAACAATTGATTAGTCGGAAACAAAAGAAATCAATATTTCCTTCTCAACCTTCATAACTTTGACCTGGATCAAAATGCCTGGGTCCTAGTTGTATGGGAAGGTGAAGTGAGGTGCCAATATTAGTGATTTATTGATTGCAAGCAAAGGGAAATCAATATTTCCTTCTCGGTGCAAATGCATTTAAGCATTTGTCATCTAGAAATGACATTTTGTTGAAATAAGATGAAAGATCTTGTGGCACATAGAATTAATTAACATCTATTTTGTACATTAAATTTTAGATTCTTGCATAATATTGCACACCTACTTGTGTGCATGAGAACAAAGTGACCCTACGAATGTGTTGGTAATGAACAAAATTAAGATTATTACAGGTGGAATTCTCAATGACAAAACAGGTCTACTTGGAAGAGCAAAGGATATTATCTTTTGTGACTTTCAGTGTATTTTTTAGTTAATTTCATGAACTAGTTTGAATGTTTTGTGTGTAATTCTGTTTTACTAAATTCCATCCATCAGTTTGAAGGTTTGTTGTTACTCTGTCTTGTTATGGAATCTAATGGCTCAAGCTGAGAAATCAATGTTTTTTTCTCTGATCGCAAGATTAAATTTTATGATGGACTTAAGAAACACAAAACTTGTAGGGCACAAAACCAACAAAATAGAAGAGAAAAGAAAGAAGAATGACACAAGAATTTTGTAAAACCTCTCAATGTGACAGGAAAACCACATGTGATAGAGGAGTGAATCCACAATGAATCAGAGGAATTACTAGCTTGAAGACAAGCACTCAAAATTAAAAACNCCCAAAAAAAATATATCCAAAAGTAGCCCTTGCCTTTCACCAAACAGTGCTAAAAATATCTGACTTAATGGGACAAGACCCTAATCAACACATATACTTTGGACGATATTAGTTGGATCAGGTCATATATAAAAAACCAGTCAGCTTTCTGCTATGACCATCTTTGTAAATGTACCTCTTTGGGCTTCACCAAAGTTTATTGGGAAGGGCTCATGTTGGGGATCCAAACCAAGATTTCAAGGCACACTTAAAATTAATAGTGATAATAATGTGTGTAGTTGTATCAATTACCAATACTGCACTGTTAGTGGAATTTTGGCTGGAATAAAGTGCTGGAGAAGTGAGACTAGTTGACAAGAGGATTCTCAGTTAGTTCAGCAGCCTTATGTGGATAGATGAGTGTTGTTCGGTGGAAATAGCTCTATCATAGGTAAGAGAGGTGCATTTGGTGTGGTCTACAAGTTATCCTAAGTGAGGTGTTGATGAGAGAGGTGATTTGATGAGATTGGAGGTGATAGAAAGGGTATAGATTGAGTTAATGTGGAAGAATTCATTGGAAGTCGCTAATTTGTGTATTTGAAAATTGTACAAACTGATCCAAATGTTTAAGTTTCCAATAGTTTGAATGGAAACTTTGCTATTATTTTGTGTTTATCAATATTTTTGTCAACTATCATTTTACCATGAATACCAACAATCTCATTACCAATAAAAAAATGATTTATTGTTGTCAACAGTGCAACAACTTATCTTTTACTGTCACAACTATTTAACTCAATATGCGTTATCCTTAAAACATACATCATAATTACAGATTTACTACTTCCAAACATTTTTATTTTTATTTTGTTTGGGGGGCAGGGTTGATAAAATGGAAAAAGAAAATGATGTTCCATGTTCCAGGCATTAGCTTGCTACATTAACTCTACAGAGTTTGTATGACTAAGTTAACGGTCAAATGTGCCTGACCCTTACAAATCCTACATTTTTTTGGGATATCTCGGGGGGTGGGTGTATGTTAGTGTTTGTTATTTGCGAACTGAAATCTGTCCAAATAAAAATCAATTTAGAAATTTACTTTGCGAACTGAAATCTGTCCAAATAAAAATCAATTTAGAAATTTACTTTACAACCTCTGACCAGATATTTTGATCTTATTGCGGCATTGCTGCCCAGCCATGCTCGTTTTACTGCTAAACTATCAATATCAAACCAAGGATGTGTGCAATCACTTGGCTGTAATCCCTTGGCCAAAATTTGCACTGGACCATACTTATCTGAATAATGAACTTTCCCTACTGCTGTTGGATCCAATAAGTTTCCATATTTTTGTTCTTTCGGGGTTTTTTTTGGGGGGGTGGGGGATGGGGGCATGTTGTGTGGACTTCAATGCCATCCCTTCTCCCAGGGGGAAAAGAGCCTTCCTGCTGCCTATGGGGACCTTAGCCAATATCACTTCATAATGTCCACCCATGAGNAAAAAACAAAGACACCTGCATTTGCTTACTATGTTTATAGACCTTTGCAGATTACTTGTGTCTTTTTATGTATTCTGTCATTTGAAGCCCCAACAAACCAAACTGGACAAAAAAAGAATTCTTAAAAGATTGTGGGGTATGATCAACAGTCATTAATTATGCATCCATTATTAGTGTCATCCTCTTTGTCTTGCATTGCACCACATGTGACACTTTGTATTGCAGCTCCAGAGGTGGTTGAGAAGCCTGGTGATACTTCATTATTAAAACTTAAGAATTTATACACTCATGCCAAGGAGCTTTCAGAAACTGAAGTGAGGTATTGTGTTTTGTATACCTTGTAAAGTTGACTTGCCCACTCCTTCCCTTATAATGTGATCTGGAAAGTGTTTTTTTGTTTTAGAGACTTGCAGTTTGGGTTGGACAATTGTGGTTTTTATATTATTTCCTTTCAATGGGTTTTCACTCGTGAATTTTCTTTTTTCTTTTTCCTGGTGCAGGGTCTCTAGTATATTGTTAACTCAATTGGATGCTCTGTTGCCACCTGGACCTCCAGGACAACAACGAAGAAGAACGGGTGTGTACTCAAGTTTAAGCTTATAAATTTGGTATTGTAAATATATATTTTCTCCAATGGGCATCTGGTTAGGCTTTAACATGCATTTGATACTAAAGTCCTTACATTTTTGCAATTTTTTATTTTGTATGAAGTATGTTTACTTTGAAATGGCTAATTTACCCATTCTCCATTCCAAAGAGAATACAGAACATCTCTCGTAGGACTTCATGTTTTTCTCTGTTTTTCTTTGGGTTCATTTTCCCTCACTAGGCCACGGCCTACACAATTAGAGTATCCCTCCATTCTATCCCAAGATCCTGGTCCCCCCATCCACACGTACCTCTTTGTTGACCCTTTTTGTTCTGATTTGTAGCTGCTGATAGTTCACCTCAAACGGCATATGATACAAAGCAATGCACAATTGCTATGTTGGCATGAGATCTAGTATAACATCATATTAACTGGTTGAACGTTAAAGATCCCGTAGGGTTAATGTACTTGTGTGGATGGAGGATATAAGCAATGAGTAATATACATAATGAGGGGAAAAGAATTCTCATGTCTGTGATCCAAGTCAGATTCTGTCAGTAGTTTGTTTTCATTTTTGAAGTAGGAAAGAAATTCTTAGTATATTCTTCCTAGATATTTATGTTTTATGTTTGAATTGGATGCACATATCTGGAGGACTTTAATTGAATTTTATGCATGCTTCAGAAGGAAATGACCAGAGGAAGAGGAGAATGAAGCCTGATTCTGATATTTCAAGGGTATCTCCTTCCATGAGAAACCAACTTGACAGTTGTGCTAGTCTAAAAGGTGAACAGGTATGCATTTGGTTCCATAATGTATGACATCGATACTACATTTGATATGCATTATACTGACTTGATGTAATATCTTTAGCAGCGATTTTGTTTATCCAGTCATGCTGAAATATTAACATGTATCGTTATTTCAGGTAGCAGCAAGAGTTACAACGGAAGAGGCTGAAAAAGATGAGTACATTGTTGTTAAAGTGATGCGTTTTGAGAGGGAAGAAAGAGAGTAAGTTTAGTTCGCAACAAATATTGATGGGTTATTCAGTGAACTCTGGGCCCTAAAACACTGCATTAGTTCATTGAGGACAGATCTTTTTGATTTAATCTCATCATTTTCCTCTGTTTTGAAACTCAATGATCCTTCAGATAATATAAACAAGTTATCATCGTAAATAGTTGCAGCCTCTCAAAAATTCTGCTCATTTTGCAAAATTGCTTGCTGAATCTTGTTTTCTTATAGTTATAATTGATACAAATGTGCGTAGCGTAACAGTTGTATTTTTGCCTTTCCAGTTAGTCAAATCATTCAGAGTAATTCAAGTGTGCATTGCAGCTTATCCCAAATCATCTAAACAGGATGATTGGCTTTACACAATTCATAAAAGTACAACTGGAATCTGAATTCATATTTTAAGTTGCTGAATTGATGATCTTGGTGGAACGAAGATATATTTTTATTGGCATTCAGAACAAGTTGAAAAAGTGACAAACTGAATACGACTCATATTTCAGTGGACCTCTGAGTTTAACAGTATAAGGGTTTGGGTTGTTTCAATAGCGATTAGGGCTGCAGTTAAATAATTGTATCATCCAGAATTGGTTTGTGATTGATCTTATCTGAAGCAGCTTATGCATATTTGTCTTTGCTAACTTGCCTTTATACGAAAGTTGAATGAATTTGTTTATATTAGATAGTTGTATCACATGCTACTTGTCAAGGTCTTATATTTCATATCTTTCTCCTTTTTCAGAATCTCCTTGTTAACTTGTTTATTGTTTTGTTCTTTGTTTGCAGATTTGAAGTCCTTGATGAGGAGCCCGGGGAAGATGAAGAAGGCGGTGGCCAGAGGTAACCCCCCCTTATATTTTTATTGCCACACTTGGATTCTAATGAGTTGTGGCCAAGTGGTGACACTTCATATTTTTTCTCTCAAAATCTATCAATAGAGCTATTTCTATGCGTCTTTATATTTTCTTTTCACTTTAATTCACCAAAGTGAAGATACTGTAAATATTGACTGGCATCCATTCAAGTCCTGGATTAAGTACTATTATATTGGTTCATTTTCTGTTCAATTTGTTTCAGTACTATTTGTGGGCCTTGATGAATCATTTTCACTGTAAGTAGTTTGTTCTTTATATGAACTTGTTTTTACGGAAATTGTCATGGTGCTCGCTATAAGAAAGTGTGGAGGCTTACTTTTCTTGAGAAATCCTTTCCATAGAAAATGGTGTTCAAATTTTATCTTTTATATCGACGAGATAGTGAAACATGGTTTCATACTAGAGGAAAGAATTTCAGTAGAAGAATCAAACTCATATGTTTATAGTGCTGAATGTAACGTATACAAAAAGGTAGATGTAAGTGTTTGACAAATGCTATATTTACTGTTATATCTATTTGATGCCATGTAAAGTTTATCTACCATGTAATGTAGTAGCATATTATATTCTTATTGAAGCTTATGCTAGTAATTTAGCTGTGTTTTTAATATATCATTTTCTTAAAATGGTTCTTTGTTGTATGTTATGTTTGTATTTATATTAGTTTTCATGCAAATAAAACAGCAGAGGACATTGCCATTTGAAGCTTAAAATTAAACTTGTGCATCATGCTCATCAAGGGAAGGTGGAATTGCACCAATGAAAATTTGTTGGTGGTGATCAAAATCACAACAGTGTTGCTACAGCAAACTGTTTGACAAATGGGTTAAATTGTTAATCATGAGTTTGTATCATGGTAGTCCATTTATCAAATGTACTATGCCTATTTAATAATTGTGTAGTCTATACCAAAATAGATAATTCGATTTGTGTTCAGTGTCAGGGTTAATAAGCTGTTACCTTTAGAAATAATTGTGAAATATATCAAATGTCTGCCATCAGTTGTCCAATAACGTGCCATTTATATTCTGAGGCTCTTGCAGTACACGTCTTGCTTGTTATTGTGCTTCTCTCTTCGTTTGTCATATTTTCCTGGTGGTTCGTCTAGGTGTCTGAACGTCCTCAGAAGCAATGGAGAACTTCCATTCATCTTGAAACATGGATTAAATTACTAGTCTTAACATTTCAATGGATCCATCCTTATGAGGCAAGGGAATTTGTTTGTGATATTATTCAATTCAAAATGCCAATAATCACATTGATAGAATAATAGAACAGTGCACGCATAAAGCTGAACCATGTTCATATGGTTCCCTGATTCTCACTGAAATAAATTAATTGTGCTGAATAATGAAGCCACGTCCGCGCACGTGTTGGGGAAAGATCGCACTGGAAACTAGGCATCACACTTCTATAAATAATATTTTTTGTCTATTGTTGCACCATTTTCAGCTACAATGTTACCGGAGATTACCGTGACCATTCTTGTGAGATTTTAGAAAAAGAAACTTTCTTGAGTCTATTTCGTTGAATAAGCATCTGATTCTTGCTGATATGTGGTTTCTCCTTAAATGGAGGGGATTTCCATGTGAGACTGATATTCTTCAGAGGTCTTTGAGGATCTCTCAAATTATGCAGGCACACAGTTCAAACCCACCGGTGATAATCTTTTAGAGTTGAGCTCGTCTGGTGTTATTGACTGTGATTTCATTCACTTAATATGCTCCTGAGGTTCTTATAGAATGTTTTAGTTTTATGCAATAAGATCATATGTTGGTGAATTATTCTTTTTGATATGATGCATGATAATGTATATTTTGGTAGTAACTTAATGATATGATGGTAATATTTATGATGAAGAATTTATAAATGACCCCATATTGCCATTCCCAAAAAAGTCCCAGAATATGGAAGGAAACCTAAGTGTAAAATCTAAAGGTTAATGTCTTTATAGTTCCTTCAATATTTGTTTCAAGTTACTGTGACGATAGCCAAGATTTTTTGTATTGAACTAGTCAATTTTAATTCCAATCTTTGATTGGCAATGTTTATTTGTTCTGTTTTCAGAAAGTTCAAATTGCCAATGTCACATATTATACCTTTCCCCAAAAGGAGTGATCCTTCTTCTGCCACAGATTTCCCTCCTGGCAGAGCAGTTTTGGCAGTATATCCAGGTACCACTGCACTGTATAAGGCAACTGTGGTGAATTCTCGCAAGGTATTTCACACTGCCCTGACAAATACATGCATCTGCTTCTGGGTATTCTTATCCGAGTGAATTCTTATACGAGACTAACTTATTGCATTTTGAATGCTTCTGGATTGCTCCTAATTCTCCGCTAATCGTCAGAGGAAGACTGAGGAGTAAGTAGGCTTTCCTTTCTGTGTCATATTCTTAGAATCCGCTAGTAACTACATTTTTTTTGGTCTTCTATTGAAAATGATGCTTCACCTTTTAGTAGGATGTTAACTGCTCAGAGCTTGACCTGAGATCAAAGCATGTTTAGGTTAGCTACGTGCCATAAATGAGTTAATCCCAAGCCTATGTTTTAGCTGGTTTAGCTAGCAAGTGAAGATTGAGCAAGATGCTATTTTACTCAATTGGGGTATATCTTTTTCAGTGACCAAAAAAAAAAGGAAAAAAAAAAAAAGAAAAGCTACTTGAACTTGATTACCGATTGGTTGCTTTGAGGCATGCTTGAGCTTGACTTGTGATGTTCAACATACCAGGCTCAAACCAATTAAAATATTAGGCAAATGTATGAGGCTCCATATATTGTAAAGAAACTATTTCCATTGTTTGAACCCGAGAGCTCATTGAATTAATGAGCCAACCCAGGGCATTGTACTACTTGGTTGTAACCCTACCAATACACAGAAATGGAAATAACAATAAGAAGAAAGCATTCTCTCAATTATAGAATGGCACTAGGAAGGAATATGTGAAAATAATTCTATTAAGGTAACAACATTATACACACTACTTATATCTTGGTGAGAGAAGAATGGTTGTGCTTCATGAAAATGTCTTACTCATGATTGATTTCAAAGTTGCCTCTGATCATGCAGTTATCTGCTAGAATTTGATGATGATGAAGGCGAAGATGGATCTATGCCACAAAGAACTGTGCCTTTCTACAATGTGGTTGCCTTGCCAGAAGGACATCGCCAGTAAATATTTGCTGTCAACAGTTGGCTGTTTATCTGAAGGTACTTAGAACAATAAAATAAATAAAATAAAAATGAAAAAAATATATATATATAATACATCAATATGCATATCAATATGAAGTACTCTTTTGGCCTATTTGAATCCTGGAAAGCTGTCTCTCAACAGTAATTTTTGATGAAAATGTGATTGAATTTAACTAATTTCTGACAATTTCATTGAGTTATGCTCCCTCAAACTTTCTTGTGTCCAAACACAGGCTTCACATCCATCTGAAATGACTGCCGCTTTCCACGAGTTGTGCTGGGAGGACTGCACATGACACGCAATAGTTTTCTGTAAATTTAGCACACAAGGAGTCATTTCCACCTGGGACTTGACCGAAGACACATGTTGTAAGTTATGAAATGATATATGTGATTTTGGTGATATATAAGATTTACTTTAGAAAAATACTGCTATTAGTACATGTTTTCTATAATTCTACAATATATA
>JAODPA010022016.1:0-12926 GCA_025585075.1 Nepenthes mirabilis | reverse complement strand
CAATTTTATAATTCACTAAATATTTATCTCAGTAATAAAAAAACTTTTTGAAAAACCTATTTAGATAATTTTTTAAAATTTTAAAATTTATCGGTGAATTTTTTTTTATCCAATTAATAATATAAATATGTAACTGACAATTTTACCGGTTGACAAAACCGGTTCAACCGCGGATCTGAAATTCAGAGAATTCGAGCCCATGAAATATGGATTCTACTCCACAAATTCTTCCAAACCCGACGAACAAAAAGATCAAGCAACAGAAGATTTCTATGTTTGGAAAAATCAAACAAGCAACTGCAGCTGGAGGGATCTCATCTTCTTAAAAGCCATTAAATTTACACAAACAGATACGAATACAAAGGTTTCACTCTGTTGTTACTTGCCTTTGTAAGCGTATGATTCACACACTCGAAGCAATTACCACACTCTTGAGGAGTTTATTCTATAAATTTAGCATGCTGTTACAGAAGCAGGATCATCCTTGATGAAGATGTTCATCGTGTGAGCCTGTCACCGGATTAAGCTCTTCCTTCTCCAAAATTTGTCGACGAGATCAGTGCTCATCCGAGATGTTTCAGGCTGGTTCGACTTGTTTGATTTGTCGAGTCGACTATCTAAACTGTTTCTAGAGATTTCTGGAAGGTCAGCGTTGAATTCGAATGCATCTGAAGTTCCATTGTAAGTCGGCTTGCTCTGGTTATCGGACTCCGATGTGAGGCTTTTAGACCCGTTCGTGAGGCCCTTTGATTTGCTTAAAGATGAGACGAATTTCTTCAAATGCCTAATGTACTCTGGGTAAAGCTCAAGATTGCAATGCCCACCGCCGTCGAGCCACAATGGCTCGTTCTTGTTCTTGCAAAGCTCCCAAAGCTGCTTTCCGTGAGAACAATCAACAACTTCATCGGCTGTCCCCTGAACAACGCAGACAACTATGTAATTCATTTACATTTTTGAAATTTGGGCATGAAAGAAATATGAAGATGGAAACAGCTTTGGCACCCGACTCTCTAAACCAGCCTCTTTACTATTGAAAAGAAGCTGTCAATTTGAGCTTTTGGCTGTAAGAAAAGAGTGCTTTCATTGAAACTCTTGTTAGGATCACTCCCTTGTGAAAATCCGTAGGACTTGAACAGAGCACGAATGTGCTGGGAGGAAGAAATTCCGGTCAATGACCAGAGTCAACTCTTCCGGTCAATTCATCCAGTCAATATGTTGACCGTCATAAGTTATGAGTCGTCTGAAGGAGCGAGACGGGCTACTTCAACCGGTCAACGGTGTGGTTGACCGGCTAATGTGAAGCGACGGACAACGGAATTGACATGCCGTATTTGAAAAATCTAAACGACTGTTATGCCAAAAAAGTATACAGTTGACCTATCATTTTAGTGGTTGGTAAAAGTCATTCTCGGAATTCCAAAAGCTGATCGGTCTGCAGAAGTAGGCATGTGCCGCCTGCTGCAGGATCAGGCGTGCGCATGCAGGCAGAACTTGGAAGTTGAGTACCAACCACCAAGTTATGGTGATGGTCGTGTGTATATGTATGTGCACTTTGCACATGGCATAGTAGAAGTAAGAGGAGAGTTGCAAGGCAAGAACAAGTTAAGAGTGAGAGTGTAACGGATGAGAGAAAGAAAAGAAAGAGAGCTGTGAAAGAAACAAGTGTGAGATTTTTGATTACTTTGTTCTGTTCTTAATTTTTGTCTCCCGTAACTTTCTCATATTTAGCGATTCTTAGTGGATTTAGTGTCCCATGGTTTTTCCCTTGATTCATAAAGGTTTTTCACGTAAAATACTGTGTTCATCTCTCTTCTCTACTCTCTACTTCACAGTGCTCAGTGTACCCTATTTATTGGCCATCCCTTCCAACCAACAGAAGAAAACTATTTCTCTAATTTGGTAAGTAGGCCGCCCGTTATCCGCTAACAACTTTGGCGTGGAGCTTCTCTGAATACTTGTTCAAGAAGCTAAAATTGGGAAAGTTTCAACTTTTTACTTGAATAGGGTATCATCATGTCACTATTCTACAACATTTTTGCAAAAGCTATATGCTTGAACAACACTTTATCGTTGTTGGAATTTCGGAATCTTTCTTTAAAAAAATGAAAACAAGCATAATAACGTCAAGAAAATATTTACATAAAAAACCTCTCCAATATGAGAATCACGGGACCAAAATTCACTCAAAAATCTACATATAAACTTTTACAATTTATAACTTTTAGAAAAAAAAGATAAAAACTGTAAAAAATCTTATACTCTTGCCCAAAAGATTTTATAACATTATTTTCTCAATAACACAATATTAGCTTTTTTTTAATATTTACACACTTTCAGAATGATTATAAATTATAAGGTTTGAGTTTTTAAAATTATGATTTATTGAGTTAATATAATTAATATTAAGGATATTAGCTGTTGAGATTGGGTCGAAAGGTCCAAAAATCGATTCGGACAACTTGGCCTGGTGCACGCTTGTGGTGCGCCCGAGACACGTTTGATATGCAAATTCCAGAATTACTGCGCCTGACCACCGCCTGGTCCGTGCTCAAGCAGATTTTTCAGAACTGTCATGCCCAATGAGCGCCTCAGGCATGCTCGAGCGCGAATTCCAGTGCACCCGCGCTCAAGTGGCATTTGAGTGCCGATGTGATTATAAGCGCCACCTGCTCCTTTTTTGTCATTTTTGTACAATTTGTTGCAGAGAGGAGAGAGAAGGAGGCGAAGGGGAAAGGAAGAAAAGAGAGAAAAGGTGAAAGAGAGGTTCTGAAAGTTTGAATTTGGATGTTCCAAATAAGGAAACTAGTAGATCAAATTAAGGCAAGTGCACTCTAAGCTTCTTTTTTCGGTTGTTGTTATTTATTCCTATTCATTTTGAATATTATTGTTCTAATACACATCCTAGTTAGGCTTTTGAAGCAAGAATATGAAAAATATGCATATTTATTATTTTTTCATATTTTTATAGAAAGATTTGTCAAAAATTACCGTATATTTACTTGTATATTAAATATGCATGTTATAAAAATTTTCTCTCCATGTTTAGAGGCTAAAAATCCTATTTCTACACAGTTGTGCTTTTAGTTTATGAGTTTCAAATTTGTTCTATTTTATTTATGCATGTTCAAAATATATTGCATATTTAATTTTTATATAGCATGTTTTCTTTTATTATCTAGATATTTTACTTTACCTGTATTATTTGATGAACTTTCATAATTAAGAAATGGTCGTAGTAAATGTGCAAACTCTATGGAAATGGATTATGAAGGGATATTCTATAATTAAATTAAGAACTTATAAACTGTTCTCTAAATAGGTGAGAACCAAAAATGTATGAACTTAAAGTGCAAAATTTCCTAAGGAATTAAGAAGTTAAGAAATTGGACTAAAAAGTGTTCATCAGATAGTATATTTTGACATACCTTAATATATTATAATGAAAGATCGTTATCTACTAATGACAACTTTGCGGCTAAGGTCCTGTAGGGTTATATGTAGACAGCCCGCCTCTTGATCTTGAATAGGAGAAGAAGATTTTTTATTCTGTAGGAGTAAACACAACTTAGGTTTCAATCGACCGCTCTTTTTGCTAATAAGGTATACTGGTCCTGATCTCTAACGAGAATAATTTTCAGTATGATTTGATAAAGACGAAAACGAAAAGGAATGGAAGGAATTTGAAATATATCATGAAAGTATTTCTTTTCTAATCATATTTTATTACTATTCATTCGTCTCTATTCCTTTCGATATGTATTGTTATGTTTCAGATATAAAGTATGTATGTTCCTTGATATATATATATGTGCATATGTGTGCCTTATTAAATATTTGACTCACTGTCTTACTATTTTTGCTAATCCTTCAGATAATTATCATGAGTTTATATCCGACGAATAGGAATGAAGGATCAGTGCCGAGTTTTAGGACTTGAGGATGCTGTATGTTGTATTTTAGATATTGTCTATTGCATTTTTGACACAGTAATGATTCTTTTGAGCTGAAGGATTGTATATATATATTATTTCGTAATTAAAAAAATAGACATATGTTTAGTTGAAATCTAAAATACATATTGGATTATAAAATGCTTCTGCAGGTTTGATGACAAATACAGAAGCATTTTATAATCCAATATGTATTCTAGATTTCAACTAAATATATGTCTACTTCTTTAATTACAAAATAATATATACATACAATCCTTCAACACAAAAGAATCACTACTGTGCCAAAAATGCAATAGACAATGTCTAAGATACAACATACAGCATCCTTAAGCCCTAAAACTAGGCACTGATCCTTCATTCCTACTCGTCGGGTATAAACTTGTGATAATTATCTGAAGGATTAGCAAAAATAGTAAAATTAGATTCGACAAGGTAACATATTTTGATTCGTTGTCGGAGCAACAAGGTTGTGGCATCTTGTGGATCCTGTGTATATATGAATGTTTATTTCGATGGATTTTTATATTATGATTTGTATTTAGTTTGACGGACGTTAGGACAGGTGATATTTTGTAGTTGGGTTCGTCACATAAATTCAAATGAAAGGCTCTATTAATAACGGTTTAACCCATAGTGTTTCTTTTGTGAGAACTTTTTTTTTAACAAAATAAATTTCTTTCAATTATAAAATCTAAGGAGTAACCCTTCAATCATAAGCTCCATTTTGGTAGAAAATGGTTCTTAACCTGAAAGCTAAAATGTAAGGGTTAATGATCTTATTTTCCCAGAAGTATTGTAGGACAAGAACGTACAAGTCGATAAGTAATCCTAACTGCATGAGGAACAAGAGCAACTCCTAGCTTTGAATAAACTGCAGTAAAGAGAACTTCAATGCAAGTAATCGATTTTAAACTTAATACCTCCAATTATACCATTTTGAAAAAGGGAATAACAAAAAGAATGGAAAGAGGAAAACCATACTTACATGGATTACAAGAACAGGACAGTTCACCTGATTGATCTTGTCAATGTTCTGTCATGATAAGGAATATGATTAAGCTGTAAGACCATCGCTTCTAGGGGACATTACTGTGAGATATGTAACGAATATACTGAAGTTACCTTGTAAATATCGAACCAAAAAGTCCGTTTTACTGGATACAAAACTCTCAATCCAGAGAGGATTGGGCTATGTAAAACCATGCCTTTCAGAGTTGGGGTGCGTGAAGCAAGATCAACGGTAGGGCCACTCCCAACAGATTGACCGTATAATATCAATTCTTCATCTTTGACCCCATAGTGCTCTTTGAGGCATGCATATACAGCATCAATGTCTGCGTATGTATTAGATTCAGTAGGCTGTTGCAAGGAAAGAGAATGGCTGTTACACTATAAGTGGCAGCAGATAATGAACAGCGTCATTGTCTGCAAGATAATGACCTCAATGGTATCAACAATCAATCAAGTGAAAGAATGTTTTGAGGAGCCACCTTTCCTTCATATAAGTTCTGATTTTCAATTGCTAGGCGATTGAATTCAGTGACACAAATGGTCCTAATTAGAACAACACAACATTTAATTTGCACATAAAGTTGAAAACACTTTAAGCAAGATTCATGCAATGAACGCATGGAGTGGTTGAATACTCTGGAAGAAGTCATCTTGTAAAAGTATTTGTTTTCCATTGAATTTCGTAGTTTGGAATCATGGGTTTATGATGTAAGATGACACAATCTTGCAATATGAGATCCAACTCCCATGTTGCTCTACGTCTTTGACAGTGCTTGGACAGAATCCTTCGTTACAGATGCAGGGTGCGCATTACAGGTAAGAAGGTTTACCAAAATGGTTGCATAATGACATGTCATTGTTATATTTGAAAATTTCTTTTGATAAGTTTCATTGTTAAGTTGTATGCATCAAAAAACACTGAAATCATGAGACAGACTAAAACCCATGATAATAAAACATGCAGAAAGTGTCCAAATAGGTTAAAAAAAAAAAAACTACAATTACAAATCATTGTTTTAAAACTTGTGCTTCCTCACACGAGGGCAATGCCATCTTCCAAATGTCACTACGTAAAACATAGGAACAAGTTCTGGAGAAAAATAAAGCCCAAATGACAATATGATACGTAGCTGTCTTGAATATTGTCTGATTGTCCTGGCCGTTGAGGGGTAGAAGACATCTCTCATTACATGGTAAACAAGCGAGAAGATGATTACCTTTCCAGTCGAGCGTCCATATCCAGAGTAATCATACCTTTCAGAATAATATTAGAAGAATCAGTGAGAGATGGAAATATCAGGATATATGCAGAAGCAACAAGCATGGATCACATACATCCGTGGAAAATTCTTTAGGTAGATTTTCAATAAACACATTTATATATGGAAACAAATAACGGACAGAGAATAACCAAGCAGTGCCCAGAAATATTTTCATGCCAAATTGCGACAATCTATAACAGATAGTTAAAAATTTGAATGATAGCGTATATAGCATGAACCGAGTCAGCAGTATTCTGTTTATATACTGAGAAAATATAGAATTGCGGATCAAATGAACTTGTATCCAGAGACAACATAGACTTGTAGATCAAATGAACACTAATTTCTACTATCAGTAATGGGGGTGGGTGAAGTGAAGATGCCCTTCGTATAAAACAATAAAACAAAATTGAGTTGCACCCGCTCGTGTTCTCTTTCCTCCTACATAAATCACCAAACAATAATAGTCGTACCGCTTGTCTTCTCTTCTCATCATTATACAGAAATTTTCAGGTCTAGTTCCCATCCAATCCTCACCCTCAAAATTAAGTGCATCTTCTCCAAGTAACAGATTTGATCCTAAGCTTTTCAGCTCATCAAATATGGGTTTGCATCACCCATGGCAAGCCACATCTGAAAAAAATAGCATTCATTCAACTTACTCCATGTCACATACATCATTGAGGCAAGGGAATTACAATCATAGAGAAAATACTGCACTGTTTTTTTTTTTTTTTTCGGGATTTAAAAAGAAAGCATCTTTCCTTCTCATATGACCATGTCAGAACATCCACCTAGCTATACAAAGTTCGAATTACAGCATTATCAGCATACTTTTCTAATCAGATTCAAGTTAAACCTGATTGTTGCAGAGCCTTGTGATTGAGATAGTGAAACCACCCCTTTATATTTATCATTATCATGAGGAGCACCAATCTACAAAATAATCCACTTCTGTGTTCTCTGATGTAACAAACTGCCAAGAGACAATTCCACCATCTTGACTCAATTGGCCAAAAAGAAATATGTGTTGGTAACTGGACTGCTTATTTAAATCACGAAAAAATAATCGACAACAAATAACAAGCAAATAATAATTACAAATAATAATGAATACACGATTTCACATAGAAAACTTTCTTTCAAGTAAAGGAGAAAAACCACGGGACTATACGTCCAAATTATCAACTATATAATATATATTTGATTACACAAACTCCAATAAATAGGACATAACACCTTGTGATAAATAAACCCGAATAATAATAAGTACAAGACGAAATAGAAGAAATAAGACCTGTAAAGCATTCTTCTTAACTTCAGGAACAATGTACCCAAAGTCGGTGAAAATTGGAACACAATTTAGAACTTACTCAGATCTCAAACTTTCCTTTTCTCCCTTTTTCTCTTTTTCTTCTTTTTCTCATGGTGTTGGCCCTCTAAGTTTTTGAAATTGTATAGTGATTACTCTAAAACACGTTAGGAGTATTTATATCAGAACTGACGCTCAAGGGCCCGTTGGGTGCGCCTCGCGCATGAGCTCCACTGTGATTGGTGCATGAGCACCCATCACGAGCGCACAACTACGTAATCTAGGCACGAGCACCTTCTTGGGCGCATATTGGGCACTTATCAATCAGAAAATCACGCTCGTGCATTCTCTGTGCGTTCCTTGAACTACCGCCAATATGGAATCTGTGCATATGCGACAATCAGGTGCCTATTGTGCATTACACTGTAATTTTTTCGAATCGATATGCATCCTCGTACGAATCACTGAATGACATGTCAAATGGGTATGGGACTCACACGGGGGTGACTCATAACAAAACAAATTTTTCCTCATGACCGTGTGGGGGAAATCATCTTCCTGACAATAGTTTGAAAAGTTTCAAACTTCCCCCTCTATATTACTTTGTTCATCATGTCCGATCGATTCTCCTTAGTCCTAACATTGTCAAGCGTTAACAACTTTGAGTCAGTGATATTCTGCACCCAATAATATCCCATATCAACGTGCTTCGATTTAGAATGAAATGACAAATTTTTACAAAGGTAAATTGCACTTCAATTGTCACAAAGTAGTATATATCGCTCTTACTTGAAATCGAGTTCCCAGATGAACCTTTTTATCCATTCTGATTTATACTCATTCTCCATAGCTTTTTCAAAACTTTCGAGCTCTCCTCCATTGGTAAGTAGCATGTACTCATCAATCGATAGGTAAGTAGAGGGCATTTGATCTCTCGTGGATCGTCAGAGTGGAATGGTTTCGGCGGGTTCAGTAACATCATAAGGAACAATATCATCCTCATTTGCACCATCCTCTCCATCGAGCATAGGGATCCCACGGTTTTCTTCCCCTTCGGCATTGCCTTGATCACGGTCTTCATTACGAACAAGCATCGGTATCAAGGATTTAAAATTCATATCACAATATTGACTGTTGTCGATGTTGGAAACGACATTCTCCTCTTTTTCGATGTATTTAACTGTCTCATCATCGACGAACACCACATCCCTTAATCGAACAAGTTTCTTCTCAATCGGACCGTAGAATCGATATTCCAACTCATTTTTCTCATCGCCAAGAAAAAATGCATTGTCTTATCTTTGACTCCACCTTTAACCGCTCGTCTTTAGTGATGTGGACGAAGGACTTGCACCTGAACACGTGCAAGTAGTCATAGGATACCTCCTTTCCAGACCACACCATTTCTAGCACTTCTCCATTCAGTAGACCATTGCGTGATAAGTTGATCAAGTGAGCCACGACATTTAAAACTTTTCCCCAAAATGAATCAGAAAATTTCGCCTCCGAAAGCACACAGTGAACTCTCTTGATCAGCATCATATTCATTCGTTTAGCTACACCATTTAATTGTGGTGTCTTTGGTGAAGTTCTTTGATGTTGAATTCCATAAGACCGACAGTATTTGTCAAATGTTTCAATATACTCTCCGCCATTATCACTCTGGATGTACTTCAACTTCTTTTTCGTTTGTCTCTCCACTAGGATATGGAATTGTTTGAAAACATTAAGGGCTTGATCCTTCGATTTTAACGAATACACCCACATATTTCTTGAACAATTATCAATGAACGTGATAAAATAAAGTGTTCATTCGAGTGTTTAACTTTGAGAGGACCTCATATGTCGGTATAAACCAACTCAAGAAGATTCGTCTTTTTTGTGGACGAGTTTTCATGGAACAAAACTCACAATTACTTCCTTGCCTTACAATGAGAACAAGTCTTCAGTTTAACTTCCTTTATACCTCAAGGGAAGTTTTTCCTGGCCATATAATTCAACCACTTTTTGCTCATATGACTTAACTATTGATGCCATAAGTTTGAAGACTCATCGCTTCTCGCAACATGTATATCTCCTGTTGAAGTTGAGGCTTACAATACGTATAAGCTGGAAATTTTTTTTCCCTGAACTATAACTAGATCTCCTCAAATCAACTTCCATATCCCTTCACAAAATGTGTTGCAAAACCTTTCATCGAGTTTTTCAGCTGAAATGAAATTCAGTCGAATATTCGGAACGTGTTGTACATCCCTTAACAGTAGCTTGGTTCAATTATTGGTGAATAGGCACACAACACCACAATTAATAATTTGGAATGTGCCTTTATTCTCCTTCTTCAATACTACAAATTCACTGGAAGTGTAAGACGTGAAGAATTTTCTTTTTGACATGATGTAGAAAGAGACATCACTGTCCACCACCCAATTAGTTTCATAATCTGTCAGATTAATCATTGCATTTTCTTTACACACCAACAAAAGATTAGACTTGATAACAATCGAGGCTTCCTCCTCATCTCGGGCATGTCAGCTATCTTCTCAATTTCATCAATATTTTCACATTTTAACTTATAATAATACTTTTTGATGTGTCCCTTTCTTCCGTAGTGGTGACATTCAAGGTTTTGATACATTGATCGGAACTTGCTTCGATTCTTCTCGCTAGATTTTGGGCCACGTCTTTTGCTTCCTCCTCGTGACTCTAAAACTAACGCTTCGGAGGGCAAAGAAGAAGAGCCCTATGATTGCTATCTCATCGCCTCATTCAATACAATTTCTTTTGCTATTTTTAGGGTCACCTCGTCATTTGGAATGGTATTGGTGATGGTGATCCGTATCACCTCCCATGAATTCGGCAAGGTGGTGAATAACCACAAGCCCGACTACTCTTCTTTAAATTTAATACCTATACCACTTAATTGGTCAACACATTCTTCAAATTCATTTAAGTGATCGGCAATAGATGTGCCTCCTTATATCTCACTTGTATTAATTTTATCAAATAATACAATTTATTGTTACCGATTTTTGAAGTATAAAGCATCTCAAACTTCTCTCACAATGTTTTCACGTTTGTTTTATTCCAAATGTGATTATACACATTATCGTCAACAAATTGTCAAATATAGTTACAAACTTATTCATGTTCAAACTCTCATTTCTTCTCAGATTTTGACTCGAGCTTTAGGGTAGCAAATACCGAAAGGTGCATTGGTTTGACAAACAACAAGTCCTTCATCTTACTCATCCAAATGTCATAATTTGAGCCATTTAAATAAATTATCTTGTTTCCAACCTCCATCAATTTAAATAAGTTTTAAATACAATAATACCAACTGTATCTCTGATACCATTTATGGGGAACCAAACCACTTATTCAAATTGCGAGAAAATAGTCGACAATACACAATAAATAATAATGAACATGCAATTTTACGTGAAAAATTTTCTTTTCAAATGATGGAGAAAAACCACAAGACTAGACATCTAAAATATCTACTATGCAATATATGTTCAGTTACATAAATCCCAATAAATATAAGGACACAATATCTTATGACAAATAAGTTCAAGCAATAACGAAAATAACACAAGAGAGAAAAAGTAAAATCGATAATGCATTCTTTTCAATCTCAAGAATAGTGTAACCAATGTCGATAGATTGGAACACGAATCAGAACCTACTCGAATACTCGAACATTTCTATTCTCCATTTTCTTCCTCTCTCTCTATTTTTTCTTTTTCTCCAAGTGTCGGTGCTCCAGATATCTGAAATTGCACAGTGATTAACCCTAAAATGCATCAGAAACATTCATATCAGAACTGACACTCAATGCTCGTTGGGTGCACCTCGAGCGTGAGCGCTACTATGATTATTGTATGAGCGCCCATCGCACGTGTGTGACTATTGTAATCTAGACAAGAGCATCTTCTTGAGTGCACAACTGATCAATAAGGAAATCATGTTTGTGCGCCTCTCGTGCGTTTTTTGGGCGGACTCCAATATGGAATCAGCGTATATGTAGCAATTATACTCTTGTTGCGTGTTACACTGTAATTTTTTCATATCAGTACAATAACGTGCATCCTTATACGAGTCACCGAACGATATATCAAACGGGTATGGGATCCACGTGGGAATAACTCATGGCTCAACAATACGTTCCAAAAATACTGGTCTTTGATTACTTCCAATACTTTCTGGAGAAGTTCATTCCTAAAGGTATAACAAGTTTCTGCCTAAAATGCTTGCTGACTGAAAATAAATTTGTCTGCCTAGTTAAGTAATTATCATTCCCTAGCCCCTAATCCTCTTCATCTCTAAGCTCAAACCCTTCAATTTTCTGGAAATGGAAGAGGTTCTTGTGTTCATGAGATACCCAAACTATACAAGAAACTACACTGTCATCAACTCGCATGTTGCCAAATAGACCAACCGACTTTGTACATACCACAACCAGAACACCATAAAATACCCATATATTATTCAAAAGCCTCCTAGCTCTTAAAAGCAATTCAATAGCAAGCATTTCAAAGCAAACCGAACACCATCGCTTAAAGTTAAAATCGTTACAATCATGACAAAAGGCATGCTGCAGTTAAAGCTCAAAACAAGGGAATTGAGAGGGGGGATACCATAAGCTGTTGAACATTCGTAAACAAAAAAAAATCCATAAAAAAACAAATTTCAGGAGGGAGAGAAATTACCCCATGAGATTGACGCGAAGACGTTTGCTCAATTCAACAAAAAGCTCAAACATCTGCCCTAAATCAGCTGCGTTGCCATGAGAATACAGCAAAGTAGCCGACGGATTAGGGTTCCTCACGTAAAGAGCAACGATGTCGTTTCCTCGGCGAGTCCGGAGCTTAAGGACGTCCACGTCGTCTCTCCTCGGGACTTCAGGTATGTAGAATTTTCCAGAAGCGGAAATCTCGTCGGCGATTACTGTGTAAGACGGAGGATTCGGCGGGAAGAACGCGAATTTTGCTGCGATCGACGAAGTAACTCCGCCCATATTCTTCTCATCAGAAACTTTCGATTCATAAAGTCGTCTTCAAAATTTGCAATCTCGTTTCCAGTGTTAAAGCAACCTCAGCTATTGCATATCGATATCCCAGACCGAGAGGCAAGGTGATCGGTTACGTCAAGAGAGAGAGAGAGAGTTATTTGGAGCCTCGTCTTTCGAACGCTGAGGGGACAGATTTCGGTGGAAGAAGGAGGTTGCCCGACGGCGACTGGCAAAACCGCAGATTCTACGGATAACCTTGTGAGGATATTTGCCAAATTTGTTCACGACTCAGATTATTTGACACGGAGGGGGCCCACTTTTATACGATCGATTTGAGATAATAAAAATGTTATATTATTTTATGATAATATATATTT
>JAODPA010022005.1:0-12926 GCA_025585075.1 Nepenthes mirabilis | reverse complement strand
AGAGATGATATTTATTATAAATATTTTTATTCATAAAGTATTTATGAATAGCATTTATAATTTGAGTTTTGCGCGTAATCAATTTAGGCCGAGTCGAGTGATTTGAGTTCCGGGCACCACAGTTTCAAATCCTTAATTCTTCCTCTACAATTTCAAATCCTTCAAATCTACATTCACAACTTCTTAATTCTAATTTTCTATTTATATTCTTATTCAACTTATGGTTGGAATTCTCCTGCAACAAATCTCTTACCACCAACCAAGATGCTTGGGTCTCAAATATCAACATCTTCCATGGACTCAATACTCCCCTATTTCTAAATCCCTATATCCATCTCTGTTGTTGCCTATTTATATGTAGCTTATTCAATTCGTTAATAGTTTCTCGTATATTTGATTAGAATATCAGTAAAAATTCAATTACCTAGGTTAACCAAATAGGAAACTTAAGTTTTTATACTTTTTCTAAAGCACCCAGAACATCATTTTCAAGCATGGCATCAAATACGTCCAAGTAAATGATATATACAGCTAAGATGCCTTTATTGTTCAATATAATGATTTATAGTTAAATTTCTCCTTTGCACAATTTTGTATAGATAATGTCATCCACGACGACAGTGTAAGTGTTCCACAATTTATTCCCTTATTGTTGCCCTTTTTATGGGATATATATGTGAAGTGCTCGCTCTTGTTCCCTTCTTGTCTCTAATATTTCATACTGGAATGAAATACTGTATCTCTATTTTCAACTATTGTTATTTTATACAACTTTTCTCCCTAATTCTCACTATTAAGATAACTAATTGTTGTCTTTCATACTAGATTTATTACAGTTCCTATTTACATTGAGTTATACTTATTTTCATGACCCATGCAACGCAATGCTAAGTTAACAAGGACTTCTAATAGGATACGAAAAGGTTAAATATATATGGGGTGAATATAGAACGTACCATATCCGTAGTATTTTTTTTTCTCTTTTTGGCACTTCTTTGATGTGCCTGAAGTGCTATGCTTACCATCTTTAGATTCTTTAGCCTTCCTCAAGTCTTTATGTTTTTTTTCATTTACCCTTTGACGATCAAATGCATAACCAAAACCATCATTTTGAGCACTAGACCTTTCTTGCCTAGATCTTTTCACCTCATCACCAAATTGATTTCGTCGTGCAAAGTCATCCTCTCTCCCCCTATGCTGCAAATAACTTTCATTATCAACTCTGTCTTTTTTCCTAACTAGTTCACTATGTCTTCATGTGTCCATATACTGATACTCTTTATTATAAGAACCTTTGTAATCATCCTTCACTCTAACATGGCCAATCCATGCTTTCTCTTCCTCATTCCTACCAATCCTAATTGCTGCTCGTCCATCTTCTCTTTCCCATCGTGATACATTTTCCTCATACGACAATTGGGCAATTTGTCCCTCTCATCCGTTCAACCCTTTCCCTCTACAACCAAACTTCATTCTTTTCTCTAGCAGATTGGTGATTATCAGAGACATCTCTTCTTAGTTGTTTGCTTCTCTTTTGTGGATCCAAAATTTCATCCTTTTCTCACTTTTGTTGACTAATCTCTCTATGAGCAGGCAAAGTTTCTTCTCTGTCAAAGTCTTTTCTTTTCTTGTTATGGAGATCATCCACATTCTGCTGGTAAGACAGACTCGTGTCTTTATCATAACCTTCCCAACTGGCATTTTCCAACATTTTTCTCAACTGAAGGTGCTTATTTCTATTAGTCATCTCACCTTTTCAGACCTTTCCCCTATGCATGGAAATCATTCTTCCATGTGGGTCATCATCTCGCCATTGGCATGTTCCATTAGAATAATCCCTCCCCTTTCTCTAGTTAAAACCTTCAGCTTTTCCATGGATATGATGGGCTGTAAAAGTATCCCTTTCTTGATAAGTAGAAGGATCCTCCCTTCCTTTCACCACCCAGTAATTTCTTTTGGCTGCCAATTATCCATCAAGACTTTTTGTTCAAAGAGCCTGCCCATCTTCACCAAAGTATCTCTTGAGATTTCCTGTGTACATAGAATGGCCATCTTCAATGACTTCCTCACAAAAACCGTCACTCCGATTCCCGTGATCTCTGCTGCTTCCTGTCCCCTTGCTGTTTTCACTATTTTCAGCCTTTAAGCTACCTCTATCATTAGCAGCTGATGGTTCCATTCGAGAACTGAGCCTACTATGTTTCTGAGTAGAATTAGGTTTTTTTTGTCCCTAGAGGTAATGTCCTCTTTTCCTCTCTCAGCCTTTCTATCATCTAGAATCAAGTCATCAGCTGAAGCAAGTTTTTCTTCAAAGCTTCGCTCCTTAGATGGTACCGGAGATAACGGATCAGGATCACATTTTCTGCCAATGCTTTCAGTTGATTCTTCCACCTGGTCATCAAGGGATTTTCCAACAAGTCCACCCTCACCTGTGGATCCCCAAGATCTTTCACATGATCTTTCCTCAATCTTCCTGAAAAGAAGAGGATGCTAAAGCAATGTAACATCATAGTGAGAGAATTTTACATACAGTTATCTGACAAAGGTAACTTGGATGGCTATGTTGATTGGGCTCTTATCTATGTGCATGCCAATATAAGACAACTGGAGATGGGTAGAGATGTGTCACATAACTACTTTCATTAGGAAAATAAACTGAAAGCACAAACTAACAATTAAAAGGCTTGTTATTAAAATGTCCAAGAAAAATTCAATAAGCAATGAAAATATAAATGCTCATATATATTACAATCTACTGGAATAGATTGATATAAAAGCATACCAAAAAAAAAAAAAAAAAACCCAAGCATTAAAATATTGTTGCAGAAAAAGGAAAAAATTAGAAAAGTTATCATTTTTACCTAAGTGCTTAGAATATCTTTGTTAAGGGACCCAAATTTGAAAATTTAATCCTTGGATACGGCTTTCAAATGACATCATCTCTATGTCAGACAACTAGTTTTTTTTATCCTGCTTGTATCCAAAACAAGCTAAAATGAGCTTCAATCCCTATTTAAGACAAGATAAAATCAAGCTACATACTGATCCTCACCCAAGTTGTCTACATTCTCAGCAGAGTATGCAGGAGGTGAAGCTGAATCACTCTCTTCCTCAGGTTTGTCTTCTACAAGAGAATTCGTAAGTGGTGACCTTTTCATGGCACCATCCCTGTTTGTACCACAAGAAGATTGCCGGTATTCCTCACAATACCCATTCTCTCCTCCTTGTGCACCATCTTCCTGAATTATCCCTGTCCACTGATCCTCTTTTGAAGTACTACGATCTGGTTGTTCTGGGGCTCCATTTCCAACAGGTGAATCATCCTTCGTGAAATCCTGCGAGACAATCTGTTCACCAAAATAGAACCAAAAAACTCTGATTATATGAAGGATACTAGATACAGAATAGGGGTGTACAATAATGAAGACAGATCAATAAGAACGAACATGGCTACTAACCTCAATAACAGAATCTGAGTCCCGATACTTTGGAGGACAAGTAACAATGGAGGGAAGGTGCTCACCATAGCCAGCTTCTACTTGAATTGCTCTTCCAGTTGGCTGGGAGAAAAATGATCATATAAGTGAGCCTAGATGTTAATATAGTAGCAATCAAAACATCTTAAAACCTAAATAAAAATATCGATACCATTTGTGGTTTTAGTGATATTAACCATATCGGACGATACATACTGCTATTGGGGACAATTTTTTTGTGAAATGGAAAAAAGATTATTTGGAGGAAATTTTAGCCAGTATAGCATGATATATCATTGATATGGCAATATTTTACAATTTTGACATTGTGTTGAAAAATATCCATATCGAGGAGATAATATTGATACATACCGACCAATATTTCATCACATGACCAAAAGACATTGATACACTTTTCACCAACAAAAAAATGTACCGGCAGATACAAAAAGAAAGAGAGGTAAGGGAATTTAGCTAGTGAAAGAAAAAAAAATACAGGCCAAAATATCATATGAACTTCTGTGTTTTATGGACAGAAACTAGAAGGAGAAACATTTACTGAAAATATGGTGAAAAGGCAAGCCAGTATGTACTAGTGGTGCTCGCATATGTGCAGTTGCTTTTTCTAGGTCACTATGTCCAACAATTGCATTTGGAGCATTTACAGTTTCACGTGAAGGATCACGACCAGCGGCAGCTGCAATCTCGGGAGGCAGGTCAGCATCATACACCTGCAGCAAAATCAATAGAGAATAAGCTAGCTGGAGTACCCAAAGCACATAAACAGTAGAACCCAAGCAACAAATCACCTGTTCAGCCCGACCACTCTCATATACACGAATTCTGCTTTGCATTGTGGACTCCAAGAGTAGTTGTTCCTGTAGAAATAAAAGGCCTCTACCTTATTAGACTGTGCTTTGACTACTACAACATAATTCATACCGTCATCTTCCACTAACCAGCTGTTTGCAATACTCTTTCCAGCTCCCCTCATTCAAACCAAAGTTGAAAAAATCTGAGAGATCAATACCAGGTTATTTCCATGGTTTTTCCTCGAAGCTATCAATGTCAACTTCAAAGACAATTCTGAATATTTAGAAATAAAAAGCACTTAGATCAAATTTCATAATAATGTTCTTCGCCTTTTTAAGTTCCACTCCATGCAAAACTACGCACATCATGTCTTTTCTCAAAATGACATCACAAAAATAAACATTGCAAAAAATTGTTACAATATATAGAACTTGTTGGGTCCAACTCAAGTATGGGCTAAGAACAATGAGGCCCAAACGAAGGGACACGGGCCCGGCCAATCGAGCAGTAAGGCCCAGACCTGCCTATGAAGCCCAAAAGATCCCAGTGTGTAGCCCACGTAATGCCTCTGGTCAGCAACCAATTAGCGTGCTTTCACAGCCTGCTAGGGTGACTGCAAGTGGCAGGAGCCATCTCAGAAAATGTCAACCAATGAGGAAAAAGGTCAACGCTACAAGCCATAGTGCACGCCATCCTCATAGCCACTCAGTCAATCCTTACGCAGGCGGCAAAAAAGGCGTGATTCACGCCAAACGAAGGTCTCCCTTGCCCCCGCAAGATGAAAACTGGCGCCGCTGGCCTGGCTGACGAATCCTGGCAAATCGCATGTCGGGAGTCCAGACTCCAAAAACCTCCTAGAGGGAGCCTACAAATACCTTCTCCTGCAAAAAGGAGAGAGAAAACCCAATCTTAAGCAAAAATAGTGATCAGAGATCAAGTGTTCGATCCTTCACCCTTCTTTCTCAAGCAGCAAGAACTAGCTCTCTTCCCTCGAGTCACCGTTATTTCGCAACAGAGCTAGTGAGCCACCATAGCGGTGCAATTCTCGGAGTCTAACCCTCCAAACACATCCCACTCACACTCCCTTCATACCTACATCCTTACACTCCTGTCACGTTTACCTTTTAGCATGCATTCCTCCGTTTATTGTGGAAGATATCTGACTTAAATGTCGCAGTGTTCGTGGTGGGATAACCTCCTACTATCCTCTGACCTTCTATTTGTAGTTTGTGATGCACAGGTTTCAAATTAATAGCGACAAAGACCGTACCCGATCCAAATCAACCCGCAATAGAAGATTGGAAGGCTCTCTAATCCGTACCATAATCAGGAACCAAGGACACATCAAAACTAAAGAAGTAGAGAAAGAAAAGGGGATACCAATCTGACATACCAAAAGAATCAAGGTTCCTAAACCTCCTACTGTTTTAAAATGACAAAAACCAAACACGCTCTCGATGCATACATATAATCAGTTCTCCAACAAAAATACAAGAAAACTGATGAGGATGACCATAAAAAGATACTATAAGACGTGAATTTTAAAATGATCTTATTAGAGCTGACATTTAAGGAATACTACAACATAAATTCTAAATGATATTATCAGTGCGGACATATTTACACTAGTATTCCTTAAAAATCCAAACCTACTTCTCTGCAGAATATAGTTTCACTTTACGGTTATTGATTACTAGATTTCTTTTTCTCTCAAACTTTACCATATACAGAAGGCTAGAGAATATGTTTATATCTTTATAATTGGAAACTTTTTTTCAAATCTAGAAAACTGGACAATTGGTTCAAAAAAGATGTCTTCTGCCGTTCTACATGCATACAAATACAATTAGAAAGCAATTTATAAAATACAAGCATACAATTCTAAAATTCTCAAAATTCTCAAAAGGTTTCTCATCATTTATTATTAAAAAATCTTCCTGAACTGAGCAAGCCCAAAATTTTGCTTACTGTTATTTGGTTAGAGAAAAAATACGAGTACAATAGTACTCATATAATTTATGTACATTTTTCTAGCTTCTTTTATATTTTATGTAATTTTTGGTGAATTTAATTTATTTTCATTGCTACTTATAAATTAATTATCCCATTATAAAAGTCGGGGCCACTTAATATTTACTCTTATTAGATCTATAAAAGCCTAGAAAACTCCATATGGGAATTGATCTGCTAACTTTTTCATGTTACATAGATGTTCTCTTATTGCTATTGATTGTTTGAATGTGTTTTTTATTCTCAATAGTAACCGATGCTCTAGTTTATGAACTCCAGTGCACTTGCTTTGGACCCAACTTGCATTCCCAATAATGTCCCTCGTACTCATATACCCAGGTATACTCTGCCTGCACTCTCAATTCCCAAGGGCACGAGTGTGATGCATTATTTTGTGCTTGAGGACCTCAAAACATGACACAAGGGCTATAAAAAGTGGATGAATAATTAGGAAGTATTTAACAATTCTCTCAATTAACATTATATATCAACAATTTGAAAGGTATACGCTTGCTTCACTTAAGCCGGCTATTTCTGGCTCCTTTCAATGCTTGCATCACATGCATGCGCATGCACCGATATGAAGTGCACAACCATTGGAAACATAAGGGCATGTGTCCAAGCAAACCCTTCTAGAAATGTATGAAATTATTTTTATGGTCACAAAAGGAGGAAAATATCATTGCAAAAAATTGCCCCAGTACAAAAAAAGATGCAACAACAAGAACCTCACTTTGATACATAATACTGAAAGGGCACTGTGATATAGCATCCAAGGTAACATTGTTTCCGCTGACAAAGTATCTCCACCTCCTTACAAAAGCCCGACTAGTATTACTCAACAAATCAGATACAACTACACATGCAATATCAAACTAACTAGTCTTATTGACTCATCCCATCAAAATTTGAATACTTTCTACACAATAAAGTATCAGCATTTAGAAAAATCAAAGTGAAGAGAATGACACTAACCACAAAGCACAGACAAACACAAGGGAATAGAGTACGGATGAAAACATCGGTATTGGTCGCATTTGTATAAGGTGATATGGGTGTAAAGGACACAATTTTTTTTACAAACAGAAACATAAGGGGCAAAATAGGTCGATACATTGGAAAAATGGCAGTCTCTATGTAGCAGTACAGGAAAATATTGGCACGGGGGGTGGAAGATACTTTTAATTCATTCCATGGAATGGATACATATATTACTGCAATCTTCAAATATATCATGGGATGAGAAAGCATCACAAAGACAACCAACAATTGCAATAGCACTGTTGGGACATACTAATGAGATGGAAGAGTGAATTCCAGACCACCACCAAAACCACAACATGACATATTGCCACCCAAAAAACCTTTATCCATGGGAGGAGCACTCTTTAAACTCATTGGATGCCAATCACCTCTTCCACGACCAGCAATAGCACCCAAGTTCATAAGTGGACGAACTTGGCCTAAGGCTTCTCCAGGACCAACAGGAGGCACAGCAGGCAAAGTTTCGGCACCAGGCCTAACATACTGCAAGTGAAACAAGATGAAAATCTCATACCACTATACAACAATAAGATCAACCATATGATGCTAGGGGTTATTGGCCATTATGTATGATGCATGACTAAACCATATAATATGCAAAACCCAAGCTATCCACAACACTGATTATCTGAAGTCAACAACTTAAATATCCAATGTGAAGAATAACTTGCAAGCTACTAAACAAAATGCCTACATCAGTAAGAATACAGAAGAAGACAACAAAATCCAAAAGCATGCCTGCCCAAGATTACACATCCCAGAAGAGAGTTTACTTGGGGAAAATATTCCCATTTTCTCATATGAGTGATGACAAAGAAGGCACGTCAAGCAAAAGACGGGATAAAAAGGAGGTGCCTGGAAGGACAACAAGATGAAATTCCAACAAAGAAATAAGGAATCTGGACGGAGCATAACAAAGGAAATATGCATAGAGAAAGAAAAGAAGCTCCTGGAAAAAAACCTATCCACTAGGTCCTAAACCAGAATACATTCCGGAAAATTTGAAGCTATGTTATCCTAAGCGTTCCAGGATATCATGATTCCTTAAAGGATCAATTGCAATGCAAAGCTAGCAACACAATAATCTTTTTCGTACTATAATTTAGATGACTTCTTTTCCATGTAAGCGTCCATATCCATACAGTGGGACACATGTTCTGTCAATGATATTTTACCATTTACTTTATGAGATCAACTTTAAGGAGTAACAAGATGAGAGCGCGTGTGTAAGGCTCGAGTTTAAATTTTATCATAATCCTGATTAATTAAGTTAACATAATTAAAATTTAAGATCAATGGATGAAAAAATTGGGTCAAAAGTCAAATTTAAACTGAATTATATCTAGTGAATGGATGCCCAACCAGCACCCAATGCGTACCCGTGCATGGGAAGGCAGAATATTCACACCTGAAGGATGCATGAGCGGCACCTGAGCGCAGAAAACAGTAGGTCCATGCTCGAGGTGCGCCTAATGCAATGCTTGTGCGCTGCAGCATTTAGTCGTGGCGCTTGACACACGTCCGACTAGGGCTCGAGCACCACTTTAGTATAAATATGATACCCAATTGATTTTCTATCATTTTTCAGCTGAATTTGAGAAAGAAGAGGGAAGGAAACAAGAATAAGAGAGACAAGAAAAGAGAGGAAGCCAAGGAAGCTCAACTCAATTGAATCCAAGTTAGAATTTTGATAATTTGGAGTCAAGGCAAGTACATTCTAAGACTTTCTTCTCTTGTTATTGTTCTTTCACAATTCTCTAAGTATTTCTTGTTTCAAATACTCATACATTGCATAATTTTGAAGCTATAATGTTTATATTTAGTATGCATGTAGAATTTTAATGATTTCTCCGCAATTAAGCATGATTTTCATGTCCAAGTATATGTATATTGTTTACATTAGTTAAATTCTGCACTGTTTTGCCTTTCATGTCTGAATTCATGAATTTAATGACTCTTGCATGTCTCAAATTCCTACATGAAGTTTTACATATTTTAAATTGTTAAGTATAAGTCTTGTATATGCTAAAAAATGTATATAAATTGCTCTACATATTCTAAAATTTAGTTAAACCTTCTGCATTTGCTAGTTTGTGCACCATGCTGAACTTTCCAACATTTTCATGCTAATTTAGCTTTCCATGTTTTAATATTCACTATAACTAGATTTCTGCAAAAAGTATAAATGTTATATGTTAAGAAATTACAAAATTTGAAGAAAAAACTCTAGAATTATGTTAAGAATTATATGCATTTTCTCCAAGATGAGAAAATTAAGAAATATAAAGAAAACTGTACATAAATATATGTATTGGACTATGGTTATATTTCAGCAGGTAGTATATTATAACATACCCTAATATATCATAATAGTAAATTGAGATTTGAACCTATCATTCGCAGGTGAAAGTAGCGTTCGGCCTTATCTATAAGGTTATATATATGACGACCCACCTACAGGTTTTAAATAGTAGCGTATGGCTTTTGATTGTATAAAAATAAATATAATATAAGCTTTAATTATCCACTCCATTAGTCAGTAAGGCCCTACTGGCCATTGGTCCCTAAGAAAATCTCATTTCAGCATGATTTTTATGACATGACTTTGGATAAGAATATGATAAGGAAATCTAGAAAGATAAAATCTGAAATTTCTGTACAAGTGTTAAGGAAATACATGTCATTGCATCAAATTCTAATTATAATCCTTCCAATATGATTTTAATGCAAATTATGTATATTTAATTACAAATTATATGCTTTACTGAGTTTTTGGCTCACTCCTTATTTCTGTTTTACTAATCCCTTCAGATGAAGGTATGGATACTTGCAGAATGATCGGGACCGAGAAAGAAGGTTGTTCGCAGAGTTTAGATTGAAAATATGAAATGTTTAATGTTGTATTAGAGTTTTGGACAATAGTTTAATATGTTTAAGTTAATCACATTTATGGTTTGTAAATTATAAGATGAATGTTGATTTAGTTGATATCATGTGAATGTAGTTTATGTTGATTATGTTATTATGGACATGAGGTATCGGCTTTCTGGCAGTAGACGGCAGTAGAATTTAGTTTCAGTATATTTGTGTACTCTAATTTTTTATGATAAACATAACTCCTTACATAAAGTCGGAAAAGTCGATATAGGTCGGTGTCGAAGCCATATGATTGCATGGCATATTTTGGATTCTATATATAGTTTATATTATTTTTATTTGGTCGGTCGAGATATCAACGTGAAGTTCACGTCTAATAATAATTAGATGGTTAATTGATTAATTAATAATTGGATAATTGTTAATAACGGGATTGAGAATTAGGACGTGACAACATGATCTTTTGTCCTACCAAGCCAGCGCCTAACACAAAAATAAATAATTCAAGCTGCAGACTGCATCACTGAAAATCAATATGATGGGGTTATAATAAATGATTTAGCAGTAGGTCAATCTAGCTAACATAGTAACTCATATTGGAGGAGGTTACATGCATTTTAACCTCCACATGGTTAAAATTGTTAGCACGGTTTTAGTCACCAATAAGAGATTGTTAGCTATTAGACTCCACATGGTTTTAGTCAACAATAAGAGATTGTTAGCACGGAAATATTGTTAAATGACAGCCCTAAAAATGTAATTATTCATGCTGCCCAATTGTTTTAAATACTCCAACAGAATCACTGAAAGTGGCAGGATCCTAGCATTGTGATGCCTTTCATGTATTAAGGAATTGATCGAGGGAATTAATGGCACATCAACCCAATTATTGGTATAGTATAAAACATAAAAATAAAATTGGAATCCAATGACTTATGTTGACAATTCTTGCCGACACCTTGCAGTCAATGAGTGAGGAACTTCCAGTCAATTATTTAAACCAAGATCTAGCCTCACATCCCAATTCATCAAGCAAGTGTATCATCATGCAAATCAGATGGTACAAGCCTTATAAATAGGAAAAACCACAAGCATTTAAAAAGGGCATTCCCTCTGCAAGGCTGATATCCTTTAGTTCTACATTCAATAGTTATAGCTAACTTCAAGATAAAAGATGAACAAAATGCAGCCATAGATAGGCTATACATAAACAAAAGCAGCTAGCTGCTAATGCTTTCAATAAATGAATTCAGCTAGGAATTCTCTGAGAGAATATACTTTCATTTGGAGTAAATTTCAAATTATCCATCCTTTTGGCTATTTCTTTCAAATACTAAATGATACATATCACATAAAGACTGATTCCGTACAATATAGCCAAGATCATCCAAATCATTCAATGATTAAAATTAAGAATGCAAATCGAGTCATTCAACTTAATCAATGGTTAAAAGTAAGATTACAAGCCAATCACATTCAAAAAGGGAGGAAATTCAAAAACACCACATGTGCAATTCAAAAATAGGAGAACAAGACCGTAACCTTAAACTGTGAATGAAACGGACGGTAACTGAAATTGCTATAGCCTACTTTCGGAACCACGGCAGCACTTCCATTTGCTTTCCCGGACTCGGGCATTTCCTTTTTCTCACCATGCGCAGTCTGCCCGACGTCCTCGCGGCGTTCCAGGTCTATCGGCTGATAAGCCGCATCAGTATCGGAAACAATAACCAACGGCTCACCATCTTCATCCTCGTCGTCACTCCCCACCATCAAATTTCTGTCCATTGCGATGGGCACATGCTTGTTATCATTCAGTACAATTTGCAAATCATCCTCGCTATCACTATCCCAGTCATCCCCTTCACCGCTACCACCATTTGGCTCTGCCAAATAAGAGCTGAGCACAATTCCTTTGCTCTTATCTTAAGTCCTAAAAACCGACGGACTAGTATCAAGTCCAGGAATAATAGGACTTGAATCCAAATGCCCAACTTCGCCACCATCATCTCCTTCGATCACGAAATTCCCGTCTTCCCCGCCAAATTCATCGTCTTTATCCCCATCCACTGCATCGACAGCTCCTATATTTGATTTAATACTATCTTTTCCATCAACGTCTAAATTCACATTCTCTCTCTCCAAAACAATAGAACCGAATTCCCCCTCCAGATCCAGCACCCGATTCTTCGACACCCTGCCTAATTTATAGTTTTCTGTCGCTATTTGTTCTTCAATTTTTCCATCAACCTTCGGAGAAACGTCAATTTCAGTGTCGGATTTGTTCTTTCCAGGATCAAAAACTACTGCCTGATTATTGGGTTGACGGGAGCTGGTGATTTGGGTATTAAAGGACCTGAAGAGAAAACAATCGTCTTCCGATTGAAGGTTGGTATCCACTGGACGGCTCGCGGGATTAGTCGTGGAAGGTAATGTTGGTTGCTGCAAAGCAGATGACGATGCACCGAAGGACCCCAGGACATCGCCATACAGATCTCCAAACTCATCGTCATCTTCCATTGGAAAGGAAGCGATGGAGTGAAGGCAGATGCTCGGAGGAGAAGGGCTATAAATATGGTATGGGTGGGGTGACGACTGGAATTGTTTGCCAATTCTGCCCCTGCCGCCCTAACTCCAGTTCTCTTTCTTATTCGCAGTGTTTTGTTTGTTTCTAACCCGCAAAAAATATAAATAAATAAATAAATA
>JAODPA010021994.1:0-12927 GCA_025585075.1 Nepenthes mirabilis | reverse complement strand
TATATGTGGCCTTATAGTTTTTCTATTTTATATATTGTAATATATATGTGATTTTTATCAAATGTTTTAGAGTTTTGTTTGGCTTTACAGAATGTTTAAGCATTGTGTATGATTTATACAAAAAGATAAATATTTGTATATATGAATATTTGTGAAATAAAAGTTTTGAAAGTCATGCATTTGACCTTGTATGTGATGGTTCATGCACGTGCCTCGGTTTAGACTTCATTTTCAATTTGTAACATGCATTTGTATTTTCCTTGGGATGATAGTTTTGCATTTGTGGAGATTTGTATTTATGCTTACCCCAGAATGGATAGCTTTGTGTTTGTGGAATGGAAGGTGATGCATTCCTGGATCCGAGCTTCAAACAGATTCAGGTCGACTTGATTGTTTGGATCCGGTTCCATTCATCGAGTTTGGACCCTACATTAGGTGTTGGTGGGATGTTGTCCCATTGAAAATATTCCGACACTCAAGTCAGTAATAGGCCTTCGACTTTAAAGTAGGAAAATGAAAATAAGAGCAGAGAGAGAGAGAAAGCAGGGACTGTTCACTTTTAGACGTTAGAGACGTTCTAGCGGCTTGTGATGAGCACGGTCTTCCCAGCTCTGTGTTCATGGGGAACGAGTAAGAGACTAAGTCCTGTAAGCGTGGAAGCTTGAAGGACTGTCGAGATATTATGACAGATCTTAGAGAGAGAGAGTTATCTCTGGAATCTAAAAGCTGAGCGTGAGATTATTGCAGTAAGCATTTGCCTGCTTAGAAGTGAGCCTGCCCTGGAGTGGAGATTCTGTGGGCTTATATAGATGGAGGGCAAGGCGACCTTCCTTGGCCATGAAGGCGCGATTCCTGCACTATGTCGGGTGACCTTCCTTGGGCAGGAAGGCTTGACTTGTGTAATCTGTTAGGATTGCTTCCTTTTTTGGCGGGCAACGGTTCTATAGATTACTTGCATTCCTTTTGTACTTTGTTACCGTTAGGGTTTACAGTGGGTAGGAAGAGAGAATCTGGCGCCTTCCTCATGGGAAGGGTGTTAAATTTGCTGATATCCATTTTAATACAGATTGGCTTCTCGGAAGGCGTGAAATTAGGAAAAGGGACCGTTGCTGGTTGTGTACAGAAGTGTGGGCCCAATTGGGCCTGGCACATGTAAGGTTTTTTCCCTTTTGGCCTGTTTGCTACAATGGTTCCGATCAACAGAGACGTTGACCATCTCATGGAAGCATGTTGGCCGTCCGGTTGGCTTCTCACATGGTCAACGCTAGCGTGGAGGCAGAGAACGCTAGCTTGAAGGGCAAAGTTGCAAGCTTGAGAGAGGAGGTGGCTAGTTTGAAAGAAGCCGTGGTGGCTGGCTTGGTTGTGGAGAGTGATCGTCTGAAGGAGGAGAACGCCCACTTGAAGGAAGAAAATGAACGAGTTAAGAAACGTCTCGACTAGCTTGTGGGGCAGATGACTACTCTGGAGAATGATTTGAGCCTCCGCATTCGCCCTCATGAAGTCGCAGACATGATGCTGTTGCGGTTATGGGAGGGGACCCTGACTTTCCAGTAGATCTTATTAACTTATGAAACCGGTCTGTTTAGCGCTGCGAGAGCCTCATGGAGGAGCCACAGGATAGTCAAGTGCCACCTCCGCCTCCCTAGCTTTTTGGTGACTTTAGTTCTTTTTTGTGCAGTGATGTAAATGTATAGTACCATAAGCAATAATACGAGCAGTTTCGTGTATGTTGCATGCATTTACTTTTCATGGATGTTTTTAGCTTGTATTTGTCCATCGCAGTACTGGGCGGCCAACTTGATGTGCTTCTTGCGAGTTGGCCGTTTGCCTTGTTTTAGGCGTTCATGGTGCATCCCAAAGGAGTGGAGTCTTTGGGGTGTTTTCAAGGTTGTCGTTTGTGATCAGCCGGCCTAGTACTCGCTCATGAGTAAGGCTTGTTGGCGCTACCCACGTGTAGACTTGGGTGGCCAGTTTTGCTCGAGCACTTTGCTCTTGTCGACCATCGTTGACTGATCACGTTATCTCCTTCTGAAGGAGGTTGTCGCGTGTATTACACTAATCCCCTAAGATTTTTGACCGCGAACGGGCCGCCTGGATGACCAAGGTTTAAGTTCGACCAATTATGGGCCGCTCGGATGACTGAAGTTTATATTCAACCACTTACGGGCCTCTTAGATGACCATGGTTTTAATTCGATCACATATGGGCCGCTTGGATGACTAGGGTTTAGTAACGAGAGCGTGAAAACCTGCCTGACTTAGAGGTAGTTTTGGTCTTGTAGACCTGCAATAAGAAAAATACACATGCATACAATATAAAAAGGAAAACAAATACAATATGATAATGGGAATACTTATTTTATTAATTAAAAATCGCATACAAATAATTACATACAAATATGCAAGCTACCTACCTAGGCCCTATTGGAAGTAGCGTTTGAGGTGGATCGAGTTCCACGTCTGTGGGACCAACTTTTCATCCTGGTTCCGGAGCTTGTATGCCCCATTTTGCAGGACGGCGGAGGCTAGGAAAGGCTCTTCGTAGTTTGGGGAGAGCTTATTCTGGTCGGCTATCTTGCCTGTGGCCTCGACGCTTCGCAAGACTAAATCTCTAACGTCGAACTGCTGTACTTTTACCTTCTTATTGTAATAGCAGGCGATTCGGTGTTGGTATGCCACTGTCCGCATTCTGATGGCGTCGCGAGCTTCTTCTAGCAAGTCCAGGTATTCTCGAATTTTCTGGGAGTTACCTTGCAGATCGAAAGATCCTACCCTAAAATTTGGAAACCCGATTTCGACCGACATTACCGTTTCAGTCCAGTAGCAGAGGCTAAAAGGCGTCTCGCAAGTTGGCTCCTTTGGAGTTGTTCGGTAAGACCAGAGGATGGAGGGGAGCTCATCTACGCAGGAGCCCCCTACGCCCTCCAATTTTGTCTTGAGTTCATGGAGTAGCGTTCGGTTGGTGATCTTCACCTGTCCATTCGCTTGATGGTATACCATTGAAGTGTGGATCAGCCTAATGCTAAGGCGTAGTCGACTTCCACAGGGGTTAGGCACCGGAGATACGGAGTCGAGTGACCGCAGTGATATAATCATCCATCGACTATAGTGTATAAGCCGGCCATCTTCTTGATCCGCTTGGCCTCCTCTATGTCTTCTGGCAGTGCTCTGTCCGTCAGGTACCTTGGTATGACGTTGTCCAATTTTTCATCCCGGAGATCTGCATCACTTCCTGTTTCTTTATGTTGGGAGTGTTCAGAACCCCCTTATGTCCCTCGAGTACTGTTCTGAATTTTTGGCCGCCGCTACTCTGGCCAGCTAGTCAGCCTTCTAGTTTTCAGTTATGGGAATATGGACTAGGGTTTGCTTATCGAAACTCTGGGCGGCCTCCCTTGCCTTGGTCAAATACTAGGTCAAGTGAGGGTTGCTCGCCTCGAAACTCTCGTTAACCTAGTTGACGATTAGCTCAGAGTCGCTGTAAACAGCCAGTCGTTTAGCTGAGCATTCTTTGGCTAATCTTAACCCGGCGAACAGGGCGTCATACTTGGCAATGTTGTTGGTGGCCGAGAAGTCGAGTCTAAGGGAGTACTCCACCTAAAACCAGTCAAGGGTCCTGAGGACCACCCCGACGCCGCTGCCTGTGTCTGTAGATGATCCCTCTACGTGGAGTACCCATTCCGGTACTTTCTCATGCTGTTCCGCGTTCTCAGGGGACTATTTTTTGAGAATTGGGGTCGTGGTCTCGACGATGAAGTCAGCCAAAGACTGCGCTTTTGTGGTAAGTTTGGGTTAGAACTCGATGTCGAACTCACCTAATTTGATAGCCCACTTTACCAGCCCCAGAAATGTCGGGTTTTTGGAGAATGCTCTTCAGAGGCTGGTTGGTGAGAACGATCACGTGGTGTGCTTGGAAGTAGGGCCGTAGTTTTCGTGCGGAGAATACGAGAGCTAAGGCTAGCTTTTTCGCACCCAGGTAGTGTGTCTCTGAGTCGGTCAGTGTTTTGCTCATGTAGTAGACCTATCGTTGAGCGTCGGAGTCCTTGCGTACGAGGACGGAGTTGAGGGACACCTCTGATACCGCAAGGTAGAGGTATAGCTTCTCTCTGTTCTTGGGCGACGTTAGTAATGGTGGGCTAGCCAGAAATTACTTCAACTAGTTCAAGGCTGCTTGGCAATCTGCCGTCAATTGGAATCAATTTGATTTTGTTCCCCTTAGAGCCTTGAAGAATGGTTGATACTTGTCACCAAGCTTTGCTAAGAAGCGGGACAAGGCTGCTAGTTGTCCGGTCAGTTGCTGGACAGCATTGATACTCCGAGGGGGAGCCATGTCCATGAAGGCTATGATATTCTCTGGGTTTGCCTCGATCCCTCATTGGGAGACGATGAAACCCAAGAATTTTTTTGAGGCCACCCTAAGGACGTACTTGGCCAGATTTAGCTTCATTTGATGTTCATAGAGCACTTCAAATGACTCTGCTAGATGTGAATATGGTCACCGGTGTCCTGCTCTTGATGAACATGTCATCGACGTACACCTCTATATTGTGACCAATCTGATTCTTAAACATTTTGTTTACAAGCCGCTGGTAGGTGGCTCCTGCGTTCTTCAATCCGAAGGGCATTACCTTATAGCGGTAAGTACCCTGGTCCATCATAAATAAGGTGTGCTCTTCATCCTCTGGGCTCATCCAGATCTGATTATAACTCGAGTAGGCATCCATGAAGCTCAACAGCTCATGTCCGGACGTCGAGTCCACTAGCAGGTCGATCCTGGGTAAAGAAAAGCTATCCTTCGGGCAGACTTTGTTAACGTCGGTAAAATCAACGCACATTCACCATTTCCCATTACTCTTCTTTACTAGGACGACGTTGAGAGCCAATCGGGGTACTGGACTTTTCTGATAAAATTGGTGTCCAGCAGTTTCTTTATTTCCTCCTGATGGCGACCAACTTTTCTACTGAGTGGTTTCTCCGCTTCTGTATGACAGGCTTTTGGTCAGGATCGAGGCCCAACTTGTGGACCATCACCTCAGCCGGAATTTCACGTATGTCAGTGGGAGTCCATGGAAAGATGTCAGCGTTCCGTCGTAGGAACCCGACCAGCTCATTGAGCAGTGTACCAGTGAGTAAGCCACCGATCTGCACGCACTTTTTTGGATCCTCTAGGTTCAATGGAACCAGGTCGGTTGCCTCATCGGACTACGCCTGCTGTAAGGTTATTTTGTCTCGATGGTCTAGTTCTCCAACTGCTTTGGTGCGCTGCTAGGAGCAATTTGGGACATGTAACAATCCGCCTAGTGGCCTGGTCACCCAACACTTCGCCCACACTGTATGGCGTTGAGAATTTTATTTTGAGGTGCGGTAATGAAATGACGGCTCCGAACGCTGTTAGGCACAGTCGGCGTAGTATAGCGTTGTATACGGAGGGTAGGATGACTACCAAGAAGGTAAGTGTACGACTTACCGTCATCGGGTATGTGCCTAAGGTGACTTCTAATTGGATTGTCCCTTGAACGGGCACTGGTTAGTTGTGAAGGCCATACAGCAAGCTTTCGGCAAGTTTTAATTTATTCTTTTTTAACCAAGTTTAAAAAACGCATCGAGGTAGAGTAAATCACGAGAACTTACATTGTCAATAAATACTCGTTTCAGTTGGTAGTCGACGCTATCGTCCGAAATGAGTGTGGATATAACAAGAGGATCCGCATGGGGGGAAATTACATGTGCTAAGTCGTTGTCACTAAAACTAATGACATTGTCCGCAGTGCGCTGCTTCTTCCTCCCGTCTGCTACTCATTGCCATCTGCTGGGTTCTTGGCCGACTGGGTGGTGATCATGTTGACCACTCCTGCCGCAACCCGATTTCATGGAGGGGAAGGCTCCATTCCTTCTCCGCCTGTGGTGCCAAAGCTCTGGCTAGGGCCGTTAACGAACCTAGTGAGATGGTCGCTCCTGATCAGCTCCTCTATCTCCCACTGGAGAGTCTTGCAGTCCTCTGTGGAGTGGCCGGGAGATCAATGGAAATTGCAGTGTCTGTTAAGGGTGTTAGGCTGATGGGACCGTAGTCCTTGCACTCTGAAGGTTCGGTCCTGTGGTGCTTTCGACGAGAGTGATTGCCACCGTTGAACTTCCTTTTTCCCTCTCCGGGGAACGAGCGAGGCTATTCTGGATGTTAAGCCTCGTTGGTCTCTTCCACCGCTGCGTAAGCCCGGGTGATTGATTTTGTCTCCTAGAAGGTCTGCGGGTTCTTGTGTGCCAGGTGCCTGAAGAAATCCCTGTACGTTAGTGTGGAGATGAAGTTGCCCAACTTCATCTCTTCTGTGAGCTTGGGGATTCGCTTGGCTTCTGCCACGAAGAGATACAGAAACTTCCGTGGATTCTCTCCCTACTTCTGCTTGATGTGGGAAAGGTGCCACGGCTATTTTTTTCTCTTGGTGACTAAAAGCGTATTGGGCCAAAAAGAGGTCAGTCAGCTCGCTAAAGCTTCTGATCGAGTTTGAAGGGAGGCAGTGGAACCATATATGAGTGTCTCCCTTCAATGTGAGCAGAAAGCAGCGGCACATTGCCGGATCCTCTAACCCTTGCAGACTCAGATGAGTGTGAAAATGATCAAGATAATCTACCGGATCAGTGCTCTAATCATAAGAGTCAAGGGGAGGCATCTTGAATTTAGCTGGCATTGGACAGTTCAGGATCTCCGCTGTGAAAGGAGATCTGTCAAGATCAATGGTGTGCTCATCATCCTTTAACACGCAATTCTATATCTTCTCCACCCTAGGATCTACCCAAGCAATGATGGTTGATCTCTTGGAGTTGAGATAGGTCCTCAACTCCATTCCTTCCCGAGAGTGGCCAGTAGTCAGCCGACTACTACCTCCAGTGGATCTGACGGTCCTGGAGGCTCCATCTTGGATTGGGTTCCTAATCTCCGCCCAAGAGTATTGGGGGTTCCTCCGTTCCGGACTTTCCTTCAGAGACATGCTTCCTAAGCGCTCTTCAAGCTTGGTCTGGCTTGGAGCGTGTGAAGATTCGGGGATCTGAGTGTAGGCCAACCTTTTGGGCTTTTTGGCGGCTTCTTCTTCTTCTGGCCTCCTCTCCTGGAGGTCGGTGCGAGGATATCTATAGACGGAGCCCCCAGCTGTGAGTGCTCCTGTCGAGAGCAAAGCATCTGGAGTATCTTGTTAGTATTTTGCATATGCTCCACCAGATGCTGAAAGAAAGGTGTTGGCACCGCGTTGACTATTCCATTGAACATGGCACCAGCAGTGTGGTCCCGGTCGGAAGAGGTCGCATCTCTAGCGAGTTCGCTAGCTTACACTTTTGTGTTCACCATTCTGGTTAGTTCAGTTGGTGAGGATGAGAGAGTTTTTTGGAAAAGTGTGGTAGGCTTTTCGTATGCACTTCCCACAGACGGCGCCAATGATGCATCCCTAGATCTAAGCTTCGAATAGATTCGGGTCGACTTGATTGTCTAGATCTAGCTTCATTTACCGAGTTTGGACCCTGCACACCACTACAACAAACAACGGGTTAAGTGTCGACGGGATATTGTCCCACCGAAAATACTCTGACGCTTAAGTCAATAATAGGCCTTCGATTTTTAAAAAAGAAAATGGAAATGAGAGCAGAGAGAGAGAAAGTAGGGAGTGTTCACTTTCAAACATTAGAGACGTTCTAGCGGCTTATGATGAATACGGTCTTCCCAGATTTGTGTTCGTGAGGAACGAGTAGGAGACTAAGTCCTGTAAGTGTGAAAGGTTGAAGGACTGTCGAGATATTATGACAGATCTTAGAGAGAGAGAAGTGTCTCTGGAATTTGAAAGTTGAGCATGGGATTATTACAGTAAGCGTTTGTCTACTTAGAAGTGAGTGTACCTTGGAGTAGAGACTCCGTGGACTTATGTAGATGGAGGGCAGGGCAACCTTCCTTGGCCAAGAAGGTGCGATTCCTGCACTATGTCTGGCGACCTTCATTAGGCAGGAAGGTTTGACTTGTGTAATCTGTTGGGATTGCTTCCTTTTCTGACGGGCAACAATTCTCAAGATTACTTGCCTTCCTTTTGCACTTTGTTACCATTAGGGTTTGTAGTGGGTAAGAAGAGAGAATCTGGCGCCTTCCTCATGGGAATAGCATTGAATTTGCTGATGTCTTTTTTAGTGGAGATTGGCTTCTGAGAAGGCACGAAATCAGAAAAAGGGACTGTTACTAGTCGTGTATGGAAGTGTGGGTCCAACTGGGCCTGACTCATGTAAGAGTTTTTTTTCATTTTGGCCTACTTGCTATAGTATTTTCGGTCAATAGAGATGTTGACCGTCTCATGGGTGCATGTTGGCTGCCCGGTTGGCTTTTCACACGATCAACGCTGGAGTTGACCATCCAGGCGCACATATAAGCCTTCGTTGACCTAGGCCGTTTTTCTTATTGGGCAAGCCCATGACAAGCATACCCATAGAAGGTTTTACATTTATGCTTCCTTTGGCATTAGTACTTTTCCACGGAGCAGAATATTTTGGTATTTGTACTTTTTCTATAAAGAGAAAAAATTTTATAATTTAATATAGGATCCACCATTTGATATTATCTTTAAGAACCATTATATAAAATTGACGAAACATTATATTTAGATGTCATTGTAGTTAATGTTTTGATTAGTCAATATGTGAGTTATCGATCATCAGTTTTCTATTTTTATTCTATTCTAGATTTTCATGAGTTTCACTTGCATTGTGTTTGGTTTTTGAAATTATTTGACCTCTTGAGATTTGCATATTTGAAGGACATTCAAATTTATTTGACTAGGACTTTTGAACCTTCTAATTTTGCGATATCTTGATATTTGAAAAATTTTATAAATTTAAATTATTTGATATTCATATATGGATTAAAAATTTTACATATAGAATAAAATTTGGACATTTGACATATTTGGTTTATTTGATACATTGAATTTTACACAAGTTTTACTATTTTTTGTCCATTTATCTGTTTTGTGGATATGCATTTGTTATCGTATATATATGTATACTTGTTAAATTTTTGGCTCACGCTTTATAAATATTTCTAATACCATTTAAATTAGAGGATATTTGATACTTATAGAATTCGAACAGATGATACTCAAAGATTTAGTCATATGCATTTTATATTCGGATTTGGAAATAATTTATGTTGGGATTTGCAGTTGGGTTTAAAGTTTTGGGATTAATGTATATTTTATTTATTGAAGTCTATTTATATTTGGGATCATTATTCAATTTGTCTTGTTATGTCTGTATAATTTGGATAAAATTAGATGCTTTCCTTGCAAATAAATTTTGCTTTCAACAAGTCATATTTTACTTTGGAGACCAGACAAGATTAATTCTATCAAATCTTATATATATTGTGATTTGTGATTCTTATATTGTTTTGTTCTTTAGGTTTAGTATGCACGACCTGATTTTGAGTATTATATTTGAGTTTTATTCATTTAAAAAAAATAATTTGTGTCGATTTATTTATTATTATTGATTATCAGCTATTACGCTGGTGATGTAACTTCTCTGAATGAATAGTAAGACACTACTTCTCTCATATGAACCATTCAATTAAAAAATTTAATGTGCAAAAATTAAGTACTAAATAATACCCCATGAATTGTTATTTTTATCAATTTTTTATATTGGATGCAGTTTTGAACAAATATTAATATTGGAGGCAATATAAATGGGTACAAACTAGGTAAAAAGCTGAACAAATGTTTTCCCTACGACATAGAATAATCTATTACTTAGTAGATTCAAACAAATTAAACTACAGAAAATTGACCCTATTCGGATAATGTAGATTACTTCACTGTAACATGATAAAATTATGCCAGCACAATTCTTTCTTTAGACAAATAATACAGAAAGAATTGAATTAACATACATCATCACTTTGTCTCCCTTTATGATAGCACTTTTGACAAATTTCTATATCCAGAAGTTAATTACGTTGAACTTGAACGCACTAAGTTTTTTTTTCTTTTTCCTTTTTTTCTTCAGTGGGATTTGTTGGCCATAAATGCTTGGCCCTCAGCAACAACATTTCACCTTCACCAAAAGGCTCGATTGCCAAGTTCAACCTTATATAAACGAAGTTTCCCCAGTTCTTTATATATTTCCGTAGTGTTGAGCTCTTAGCACCATGGAACACAACCTGCTAGTTAAAACATGTGCTTTTGTTATCCTATTTGCTCTCCTGGTCTTTCTATATTGTGTGATATGGAATAGAAGAAGAAGCGGCAACCCTAAGAGGCAACCACCAGAACCAACTGGGTCATGGCCTCTGATTGGCCACCTACGCTTACTAGCAGGCTCTAAACTGCCTCATATAGCCTTGGCAAACTTAGCAGACAAGCATGGGCCGATCTTCCAAATCAAAATAGGCATGCACCCTGTCTTAGTGGTCAGCAATTGGGTGTTGGCTAAAGAATGCTTAGCCAAGAACGACAAGGTCTTTGTCAATCGACCTCGCACAGTTGCGGTGGAGCAATTGGCTTACAATTCTGCCTTGCTTGGCTTTAGTCTTTATGGTCCATATTGGCGTGAACTACGCAAAATTGTAACATTAAATCTGCTCTCAAATCACATGCTTGAACAGTTAAAGCATGCCAGAATAATTGAGGTAAGGGCAGCTATAAAAACACTACATAATAAATGGAGACAAACTAGTAGAGATGTTACTTCTGGTGGCATTTTAGTAGAGTTGAAGCAGTGGATCGGGAATATCAATTTGAATGTTATAGTACGATTATTAGTAGGGAAGGCACTGTGGGAGTTTTATAAAGATAAAGAGTATGATCATTGCCAAATAACCATAAGAGCGATTTCCGAATTGTTTGGTGCTTTTACTGTTTCAGATGCTCTTCCATTTTTACGATGGTTAGATATTGGAGGATACGAGAAGAACATGAGGAGTACTGCAAAACAACTAGACAATATTATTCAAGGTTGGTTGGAGGAACATAAGAGATTTCGTTCGTCTAGAAAAATGAATGCTCAACAAGATTTCATTGATACTATGCTTGATATTCTTCACGTACCGCAAGAGAAGCCTTTCGGTTTTGAATTGGACACTATCATTAAAGCTACATGCCTGGTATGTCTTTAGCAACACATTTTTTAATATATAATTACCAAAACTAGTATAAGTAAATTACAACACATATACTTAGAATTAACATTTGTGTATGACTTGACAGTCTATGATTTTGGGTGGCGCGGATACAACCACGGTAACATTAACATGGGCTCTTTCCTTGTTACTCAATAATCATCACGTGCTAAAGAAGGCGCTAGATGAGTTAGACACCGTTGTTGGAAAAGAAAGACTAGTGGATGACTCAGACGTGAAAAACTTGGTTTACCTGCAAGCTATAATCAAAGAAGTAATGCGGTTATATCCTGCTGCACCTCTATCCATTCCACGCGAGGCCATTAGTGATTGTAATATAAATGGTTACCATGTTCGAGCAGGCACACGACTCTTTGTCAATGTCCATAAAATTCATAGAGATCCACAAATGTGGCCAGATCCTTGTGAATTTCGTCCAGAAAGATTCCTTACCACTCACAAGCATGTTGACCTGAGAGGACAAAATTTCGAACTAATTCCATTTGGAGGGGGCAAGAGAATATGCCCGGGAATATCTTTTTCTCTTCGGATCATGGCGTTTATATTGGCCAACTTATTACAAACATTTAAGATTACAACTCCATCAGATAAGCAAGTTGACCTTACAGAAAGATTTGGACTTACAAGCACGAAGGACACACCACTTGAAGTTATCCTCACTCCACGCCTTCTCGATGAACTCTATAGTGATGAATAATTTGAAGTGTGATAAAGCTATGAAAAATCATTTTTAAGGATGTTTTCATGTAATAAAAGGAAGTAGTATATTATTAGTACCAGTGAAAGTATGAGGTTTGAGTTCTTCTGAGGCCTATATAAGCACCTCAAAGCCAACCCGTAAGTATGACTAATGAAATGATAAATCTTATTTCACTCTCCATGTCGCCCTCCTCTCCTCTAATTCTCATCTCTCTGTTCACGCCACTTTATTAAATTGATAGACAAATAAACCAACAAATCTTAATTTTGGCAAATTGAATACACCATAGCTAAAAATATTGGCAAACATATATCGGTATCTGACTTTTTGATGTCGATATTTTTCTATAGCATGGTAATATTAAGATGTATTTTCGTATCGATAATATATCACGATATATTGGCCGATTTTTAAAATACAGTCAATATACCCGATATTCGGATGATATATTGCTAATATTTTTATATCAGCTTATGAGTCTCTCTAAAAAAGTTTTCTTCAATACAACCGATATAAATAAATATTATCTGATATGTTCAATATTGATATTATAGACATCATAAGTATTAAACTCATCGAAATAAGACATAATATAAATATCCATAATAACATAAATTAACTAAAACACCATTCCAATAAAATATCTAAGATCATAAACTAATTTTGGGATCACATATTTGGGTAATTTATTAGGCCAGTAAGCCCAATTGATGCCAGCAAATTGTGGTGCGTGCGAGAGAATTCAAAAGAGACAAGAGAGTAATGTAAGCAAGCTATGGTGAGATTCATTTCCTCATTTGAAAAGTTTTATTGTTTCGGCAAATCTCATTAACGTTAGCACTAAGTGCGAGCGTCAGCATAATTAGTAGAGTTCTATCATCTCATTAATTTGAATCATAGAAACAATGGCTAATATAATAAAAATAAGAACGTGTATAATAGATAAAAGTGATCCGATATTTTTCAAATCCTGCTCTCTAGCAGAAACTTCATACGCCATACTGCTCTTTTGTTCCAAAAAAATAAATTTGAAATTCAAAGCAAGTGAAAAGTTTTCTGAAGTTCAATCT
>JAODPA010021983.1:0-12928 GCA_025585075.1 Nepenthes mirabilis | reverse complement strand
TGCTTGTATATACATAATTATATATGAGATGGCGCATATTTATATTGATATATGTTGATGGTAGAAAATATTTATATGGAATTATGCAAGTATGCTGGTACGCTTGAAATAATATTAATCGATTATGTGATTATTTTCGTATATCGTTTATAAAATCTGGTAAAAATATTCTTTGTGTTAACTTCATTGGCGTGTGTATACTTTATTGGCATTCTATGGCTAAATTGAGGATCGCGTATGAAAACATTAAGGTATCAAGTCGAATGGAAGGCTACGAAATCTTAGTGTGGTCTATACCTTTCTGATACTAATTCCATTATGGATAAATAAAGGAGAGTGTATAAAGACTCTATAGTAACCGGGCATATGAGAGTCTATGGGACCGTAGAGTGGTCCACACATTTCTAATATTGAATCTATATTTTGGAGGTTGAGATTGTTGATATTGCGGAGAGATACCTATAACCTAGTGGTCATTGTAGAAGATGATATTTGGGATATCATTTGGCGAGGGGTATCACGGGTAGTATCGGCATGCTACGGGTACAGCCTCTAGGAGGATTATAGAGGTAGTTGGATACCATAGACAACCTCATTATATTACCCAGCCATTGGGGGTGTAAATATACGGCCTATGGTTCACTATGGTAGAATAAGGTCCAAGAAGATTTTTATTATCTCGTACAGTCGTGACTTCAAATTGAGTTGATAATTAAATTCTTGTTATATTGTACAGTGAGTCGAGAGGGATGCTTATAACCTAGTGACTATCGTAGATGATAATATTTGGGATATCATTGGCGAGGGGTATTGGAGGTAGTATTGACATACTACGGGTGTAGCCTCTGAGAGAACTATAGGGGTAGTTGAATACCATAAATAATCTCGTTGCATTACCCAACCGTTGGGGGCGTAAATATGCGGCCTTTGGTTCACTATGGTGGAATAAGGTTCTTGAAAACTTCTGTCATTCATACTATTGTGATCTCATATTGAGCTGATAATTGGATTCAATGGAATCCCTATTGCTCTCTTGATCTCTAGTTGTTCATATGACTTTGGGGTTGTAGACCCGACTTGTTAAATCTCAAACAGTAGTTGTTACATCACCAGTTGTTATTAATTTTATTCATTATGTTATCGTCCGAGATATTTTATTGTACTTCCATATTATTGATTATTTTTACTTATTGGGCATTTGGCTTACTCTTGTGTTTTATTGGTTCCAGAGTAAGTAGGTTGACATCAGAATAGAAGAGATCGCTGTGTAGATTCTAGGTAGAGGTGATCTCTGGGATCAAGGCTTTCAGGATAGAAAGTTAAGATTTTTGTTACTTCAGTAACGGTTTGACTTTTATTAGATTTTTATGAGGATTGATATTTTAGATATTGATATTATTTATTGAAATTATTATTACATTTATAGATATTTAATTAATGATACATTTATGAGGTTTCTTGATGACGTTTTTAATGATGTTGAGTTCATTCATGACGTATAGTTGATGATTTTAAATGATTTAAGATTTTCACCGTGACGGTCCAGGTCGGATTTGGGGATCCGAGCTCGAGTTGTTACAGAATGAAACGAGTTTTCATTGATAATCGAAACTTTAGGAACTTTACCTCGATATCTATCTTAAATTGAGACATAAGAAAAGTCAAATGAGAGCACCAGAGGGACCACTTTATGGGCTGGACAATGAGCTAGTACCCGTTCGGGTATCATCCAGCTGGAGGTAACTCTGGGAATGTATCCGAAGCTGGCGTCTAAGGTCCTCACCTTTCTGGTCGTGGACATTCCATCAATTTACAATGCAATACTCGGACATCATTGCTTGGCCACCTTCGGTGCGGTAACTTTCATCCGCACCTAAAAATAAAGTTTCCAACCCCATATGACATTGGGGAAGTCCTCAGGGACCAGTCCACGGGACGAATGTGTTACCTGTCACAGGCCACGCAGACGACCCTTCCACAGCCCATGGACGATCTTGACCTGAGGGATGAGGCCATATTGTAACAGGCATAGCCCGAGGAGCCAACCGTTCAAGTCTCGTTGGATCCCAAGGACCCGAAGAAATATGTTTACATTGGAAGCTCGCTGCCGGAGTTCGTCCGAGATCAACTCACCCGCTTCCTATGGGAGAACTCGGACGTATTTGCCTGGTCTCCAAGCGACACGCCTGGAATCTCCGCCAAGACCACGGTCCACAAACTGGGCATTGATCATCGTCGTAAACCCGTCAGACAGAAACACAGGAATTACTCCACAGATAAGTTGGTGGCCATATACGAAGAGGTGAAGAAGCTCCAAGATGCCGAGTTCATTCGAGAAGTACATTACTCGGACTGGCTAGCCAACGTGGTCATGGTGAAAAAGAACAAGAGGAAGTGAAAAATGTGCGTGGACTTCACTAACCTCAATAAAGCGTACCCCAAGGACGGCTTCTCTCTTCCCAAAATTGATCAGCTCGTAAACTTGACGTCCGGTCACGGACTTTTAAGTTTTATGGATGCGTACTTAGGCTACAATCAGATTAAGATGAGTCCAAAGGACGATGAGCACAAGTCATTCATGATTGACAAAAGGACATATTATTACAAAGTAATATCCTTTGGTCTCAAAAATGCAGGCGCGACTTACCAGTGACTTATAAACAAAATGTTCCAGGACCAGATAGGCAGGACATGGAGGTCTTTGTTGATGATATGCTTGTCAAAAGCATAGTGAGCAGTAACCACGTCCAGGATCCGTCGAAACCTTCCACGTGCTCAGAACACACCAGATAAGCTCAACCCGAGCAAGTGTACATTTGGCATGGCGTCGAAAAGGTTCCTGGGTTATATCGTATCACATCGAGGGATCGAGGCTAACCCAGAGAAGATCAAGACCATTCTCGACATGAGATCTCGCTAGACGATAAAGGAGGTCCAGAAGCTTACCGGGTGGGTGGCAGCCCTCTCTCGCTTCCTGACCAAATCGGCCGAGAAGCACTTGCCATTATTCAATGTCCTAAGAGGAACGAAGACCCAAGGATTTTGGTGAATTGACGACTGTGAGGAGGCATTCCGAGGGCTCAAAAACTATCTATCGAGCTCACCTCTTTTAGTTTCTCTCCAACTGGGCGAGGAGCTATATCCATGCCTATTTGAATTCGATACGACCTTGAGCTCGGTTCTGGTATGGCAGCAACATGGTAGACAATAGCCCGTGTATTATGTAAGCAAGATCTTGGCGGACGCAGAGACCAGATATCCGTGCATGGAGAAGGTCGACCTGGCATTAGTTTATTCTGCGTGAAAGCTTAGGCCCTATTTTAGGCACATAGAGTGGTGGTCTTGACTGACCAACCGTTGAGGGCCATCTTACAGAAGCCTGAGGTATCCGGGTGACTGGTCAAATGGGCCATTGAATTTAGAGAATTCGATATCGAATTCTGCCAGAGATCGGCCTTGAAAAGTCAGGCCCTCGCGGATTTCGTTGGGGAGACAACGACGCTAGCCCATGATGATGAGAGCCAGCCTAACGCAGGGGAGTTAAGTAGGGCACCGACATGGACGTTGCACGTGGATGGCTCCTCAATGAAGGATAGCTGTGGAGCTGGCATTGTACTACGAATGCCCGAAGTGTTGGAGATAAAATACCCAATAACCTTGGGTTCCTAGCCACCAATAACATCGCGGAATACGAAGTCTTGCTGGCGGGACTTTGATTAGCCAAGGAGTGCTCGGCCAGAAATTTAATTGTTTACAGCAACTCTGAGTTGATCATTAACCAGGTCCGCGGGCACTTTAAAGTCAACAGTCCATAGCCCTCTAAGTATCTCTCCAAAATCAAGAGTGCGACCTTGGATTTTAAGGAAGTCGAGTTCATCCACATTCTGAGGGAAGAAAACAACAAAGCTGACACGCTGGCAAGAGTAACAGCTTCGGGGGACCTAGAATAGTATGCCCAGGGGATGTGAGAAGTTCTAAACAGATCCAACGTCGAAGACCCCGAGCAAGAAGTGATGCAAGTGTCAAGTAGCGGCACCTGGATGACTCCCTACATGAGGTATCTGTCCGATGATACGTTGCCTGAAAACCCAAACAAAGCAAAAGGGCTAAAAATGATAGCGGGATGGTATGCGGTTATGGATGGCCAATTGTGCCGGCGAGGGTTCTCGACCCATTACTTAAGGTGCCTAATTCCCGAGGAGGCCGAGTACGCCCTCCAAGAGGTGCACCTTGAAATCTGTGGATCCCACATTGGGGAAAGAACTTGACCTTTAATATCATGAGATAAGGGTATTACTGGCCAATAATGAAATAAGATACCATGGACTTTGTGTGTAAGTGCGAAAACTGCCAAATCCATGGCAACATGAGTCATTGCCCCGGCACAGAGCTCCGGGCACTGCAATCGCCATGGCTGTTTGTCCAATGCGGACTCGACATTCTCAGACCACTCCCGGCAGCGGTTGGACTGAGGAAGTTCCTAATTATAGGAATAGACTACTTTACTAAATGGATGGAGGCAGTACCGCTCGCTAGTATAGCAAAACAAAATTCCACAGAGTTTCTTTGGCAAAACATCGTGTGCGAATTTGGGATCCTCAGTGCATCGTGACCGACAACGGGATGCAATTCACTAGGAAATGGTTCACTAAGTATTGCGCTAGCTTGAAGATCAACTTGGTCCGTACGTTCGTGGCGTACCCTTAGGTTAACAGGCAGGTGGAGGTCACAAACCGCACAATCTTGTATGGACTCAAGACCAAGCTGGAGCATTCCAAGGGCTCGTGGGTGCTCAAGTTGTCGTCTGTTCTCTGGTCCAACAAGATGACCCCGAGGGAACCCACGAGGGAGAATCCCTTTAGCCTCTACTATAGGGTTGAAGCGGTCATTCCAATAGAGGTTGGCCTCCCAAGTCTCCGGGTAGAATGCTTTAGTTCGACCCACAATGGCCAGAGGCTTTGAAAAAACCTCGACATCCTCGAAGAAGTCCTCGACCAAGCAAGGTTGTGGATAGCGGCATACCTGTAGCGGGTTGCCTGCTACTACAATAAGAAAGTGAGGGCGCGACAGTTCGAGGTGGGGGACCTGGTATCGAGAAGCATAGAGACCACAGAAAAAAACGCTGCCAGAAACAAGCTCTCCCTAAATTGGGATGGGCTATTCCTGGTCTCTGCCATCCTTCGAAGCAGGGCCTACAAGTTGCACACCCAAGAAGGCAGGCTGATTTCCCGAATATGGAACGCCACAGACCTTAGGAAGTATTACCAATAAGTAGGCAGGCGATTGAGCAAGGAAAAATGTATTGTTTGATATGCTCAAAGCACGTTTCGCTAATCCAATTGTTTGCTTTTCATTCCCTATCTCGTATATCATTGAATATTGCCTGCCGTCCCGATAACTTGCCAAACCTAGGCTGCCCCTAAGTTAAGTGAAAACGACTCCCTCACTTGCATTAAAATAAAAGAGGAATAACTCGGCTCTGTCCGAGGGGCCCAAGAGGTCGTATATAAAAACTCGGCTCTGTTCGAGCCGCCCAAGAGGTCTTATCTAAAAACTCAGCTTTGTCCGAGCGGCCCAAGTGGTCGTATGTAAAAACTCGACTCTTTCCAAGCGGCCCAAGAGATTGTATCTAAAAACTCAGATATGTCCAAGCGGCCTATGAGTCATATCTAAAACTTGGCCTCGTCCGAGCGGCCCATAAGGTCGTATCTGAAAGTCGATTCAAGTGGTCGAATCCAAAACTTGGTGCATTGCCAAACAACCCTTTAGGTTGGACCACTAAAAACTTAGGGGGCTTAAAATGGCAAGTATATAACGACCCTAGAAGTAGCGTCTTCAGCCTAAGACGGCCAAAAGGTTCATGCATTAAATCGACATAAGACTAACTTTCTTAGCAGCATGTTGCACTAAAACCAAATACTTGTGCAATCCGGGTGGGGGAATCAAACGCTTCGGATTAAAATAAGCATAAGTTTTAGTCATGTATGTGACATATGAACAATGCTACGCATGTATAAAAAAAATTATACAAAGTTAACAGCAGCTAGCTCTCGGGGGGTCTTGGCTGAGGAGGGGTCCCATGCTGCTAACCTTCCTATAATCCGGAAGGCCCCATGTGGCCTGATGGCCTTGGCTGCTCTGAAGGTTGAGGACCGCCCGGTGGCCCAAAATGTGGGGTTCTGGGAAACGGCCTTCCTGGGAGGTTGTACAAGTCCTCTGAGCATGTAGCGCTGGCATTCCGAGGATCGAGCATGGCCATCGGAAACCGTGGATGTAACAATTGCATCAATCGGCGACATAAATTGATGTCGTCCCAATATTTGCTCTCTAGCAATGGTGCTATATCCACGGCCCTCACCGAGGTCCTCAACTCTTCCTCCAGCTGGAGGTTCCTATCCCGAAGAAGCCCATATTGGATCTACTGAAGCCTTATGGTGTCCTCGAGAGAAGCAATTTTCCCATTAGCCTCAACAAGCTTAATTTTCAGATGTTGGCTGCCCTCTCCGGCAACCTTCAGGGACTCCATCTCCGAACAAGTCCAGGCGACATCGCCAATAAGCCGGTCGAGATTCCTAGCCAGATCCTGAAACTGTGAGAAAAGGCAAAACCATTAAGGCATAAACGGCAGGAAACAAGGGGGCTAAAAGGCTCAAGAGAGAATGAAATACCTTAGAAACGAGAGAGTCGTGGCCTAGACCACCTTCTCTTATGGCCTCGAACTCCAATGGCTCAGCGGTAGGCACCGCACGAACCTCAACCATGGTCTCAGGCGGAGGAGCATAACCATCAAAATCGAAGATAGGAGTCTCTACAACTCCAGAAGGCTCCACGCCTCCAGAGGGCTCTGAAATCACAACCTTGGCTTCATCACCACTCGGGATGTCGACAATGACCTCGTTCAAGGGTTCCTCCCAGACCTCAGCTGCCTCTGAGATAAGCATTGTCACCATCGTTGCCACTCCCTTAGCCTAAGTCCCCTCAGCCTTCCTCGCAGCGTGTCCAACGCTAAGGTCCTTAGATGGATCTCTAATCGAATCCGAGACCTCGCCAGTGAATTCAACAAGAATGTTATGGATTGGCTCTTCAGCGAGAGACCGAGTAGCCAGGAGGCCCGCGAGCTGGCCAATAGATTCAGGAGGACAACCAGAAGACTCAGCAAGAGAAGATGGTCCGAGACCCTCAGTCTCCTGGATTGACTGTACAGCCAAAGTCCTTGACCTCCTAAGCAGGGGCGCAATCACGACGTTGTCGTCGTCGGACCAGGAGTACTCAACAATTGTCATCGGGCGTTTCGAAACCTCAGTCCGATGACTCTTTTGTGGCTGCTCGGACGGCTCCTCAATCCTTTGAGAACCCCCTTTTTCCTCAATCTCTTATTTTTCTTCTCTCGAGGGACAACGACACTAGAGTCCTCTGCCAGAGTCACTCTCTTGGCTTTTGCCAAATTCTCGCACACCAACCAAGTATTGTGCTTGTTCTCATTAAAATTGCCAAGGTTGGCCATCACCGAGTCAGTGACCTCCCTGGCAGCCTCCCTCTCGTTCTTGGTGGCATCCGAGTAATGCTTGCTCGTCACATTTCCCGAGACCAGGGAGATGGCCCAATTCTCCTGGACACCTAAAAAGAAAAACTTGTCTTTCCACCTTTTTATGGAGTCAGGATTCCCTCCGCTTATGACAACAAATTCTAAGCGAGGGGTCATGGAGATCTAATCCAAATTATAAGTAAAACAAAACATGACTTTCACCAACGATACCTCAAGCACCCTATTATGATAGCGAGCGAAAATACAAAGGGAAACGAGATACCTGATGGCATGGGGCTGCAGTCTCGCCAACGAAACGCCTAACTCCATCATAATGTGGTACAACTTCAGAGGGACAGGAAAGCGAAGCCCACCCTTGAGGTGTACTTCGTACACGGTGATAAAACCATCTGGTGGACTGTTTGCCCTATCAGTAGGCTCAGGAACCACCATCGCCATCGTGTCTGGGATGCTAGACCTCATGCGAATGGCCTCCAGTTTCCCTATGGTAAGGTGGAGGCAATCTCCTTAACTCCAGGAGCCATGTAAATTGAAGAAGGAAAGTGATGGAAGCAAGAAAGGCAAGCACCTGAGAAAGGAGACGACGAAGGAATTTTGGGAGAGAGAAAAATGCCAAAGAAAGAAGTCATTTTTTGAAAAACGACCTAGAGAGCTTTAAAAATCAAAAGAGCGCGCCCATCATTACCCTTGCCACACGTCAGTCGCCTATATGCGGTGAGAGATCTTGGGCTTTGGCTTCCTAAGGCAGCGTTAGCTCAAATTATTGCGCATTTAATACCCTGCAGGAGCCCAAATGACGGCGCCAGATAAGTCTCAGACTCAAAGGAAGGTCTCGGACACACAATCGGCAGGCTTTGGGCTCCACTACATCCAAGGATGTTTATTGACCTCAAGATAAAATGAGAAGATGCCCATCATCCAAAAAGGACCAATAATGTTCAGGATCCCAGAGCAAAAATTCCTCAGACGCTTTAGTTAAGGTCAAGTCACCGCTCCCCATCATGTCCGCGGATAGAGGAAGAATGAGAAAGCAAACACCAACGTCCAGCGAAGGTGCCAGCAGATTATCACTGACAAAGGAGGGCCTTCACAAGAGAGGCAGTGGCGTCGAGCAGACATGCTAAACGGTTGAGATTCTCAAACCCTTTGGAAACCGTTTGGCATGCGGGACTTATGATGGGTCCCAATACCTAGGGCCCGTAAAGAGAGGCTCAAAAGTTGAGTGTACGGTCTAAGAGGCCCGCCAGGTTAATCTGGTCAAGATTTTACATTTGCCCAAGAGGCCTGAGGACAGTCGTCCACGTCTCAATGTTTCCAAGAGCCTACATTAACCCGAGAGGTTAAACTAGCCTTAGGAATCCGAGGACCTCCCGAGGAGCCCAAACGACCGAGATAGCACCTGAGACTAACTCAACCCAGAATGCTCAAAGACCCTCCACGGATCAGGCTCCCAATTAAAGTCCAAGAACATCCAACTCCGCGAATCCACGGACTTGACAAAGGCCAAGAAGACCTTTGAAGGATGAGGACTATTTTGACATTCTTGAGACGCTAGAATGGAGGAAAGAGGCCCAGGATGGTCGAGGGCGCTAACTCAGACGTCTCACTGTTACTAAGGAGTACACACTCCCTGCAATACGCAATTGCCACAGGAAATTATCACCTGTAGAGTACGCTCGATCACGTCAAGACTGACGTCACACACAACGTGTCTAACACAGAACGCCAAATCAGCAGAGTTGATGGCTGGCTTCCCATCAGACGCTAACGCCACATGGGACCATTTTGAGAATAAACTTTCCACTATAAATACCTCACCCAAGCATCTAAAGACGGGGATGGAAAAAAAGCAAAAACGGCCGGCAACTGTGCGAGCAGCAAGAAGAAGAGAAAACAAGAACAATGAAAAAGGAATAAGATCTCAGTTTTGCAACTCAAAATAGCTTTCTTCCACTTTATAAAAGTTAAATACTTGTAACCCGTTCAAAGACAGTAGACTCAATTCGGACGCAGCGTCCCATAACTTTTTTCTCTCATTAAAGGGAGGGTTTTCCATATAAAATCTCGTGTATTATTCTCTCTTTCTTCCTACCGCATCACTCCTTCTAAATCTCACACAAAAGCACTAGCTTATTTGTGTGTTGCACGATTCCGTCCGTCCGAGCATTCCGAAAGGTCCCACAAAGTCTACTCGAATATTCGTCGTACAGCGGCCAGAATCTCAGGACGCAATAAGTCGAAACAAGTTACACTTTGGGACTCTATAGTCCATTTCAAATATAATGTGATTCGGTTAATTGAACATATGTTTTGCAGTCAAATAAGAAAATATTAAGAAATAAGGATTTTACAGCTCTTAAATTTTTTCACCCAATTCTCACATAAACTCCTCTCTTTTTGTGTATTTTTCTTAGTCTTATCACAATTTTCTCTGTCTGGCCATTGATTGTCGTGGCTCATCTACAGTTTTCTCCAACCAAGACTTCTTATATAGTGATTGAGTGGGCAACTTTTGGGTTTCCGAGGGTTGATAAAAAGCTAAAAAATATTGATGACAATAGTGGGGGAGACAATACCAAGGAAATTTAAAGGTTGAGAATTTGAATGTTGATAGAGATGAAAGGGTGTGGACTCTTCAATTTTATCCTCCACACATAGACACCATTAGATGGTGTCAATTCTAGCTATGTCTCAACATTTTGTTATATTAATATAATCGGCTTTTGTCATAGTCAAAGTAACACACTTTCACAATTTGTACAGTTATAAAATAGCTCCCCTTATAAAAATGAACAAGTATTATAATGTAGATTTTCTCTCATTAAGATATCATTTTATATCAACATCAAAAAAACCCTTCAGAAATGGATTAGCACTCCTATAGCAAAGACAACTATTCACAAAACTACTTACAGTATAAACTATGTTGGGTCTTATATATACTATTATACACATCAAACTTCTGTTTGTTGAAGAATAGGGAACGACTAGTATTTTTTTCATCTCTTTTCTTGATGAGAGACACAAACTTTTGCTCAATTTAAAATGGCTAGCCAGTGGATTACTGACTAGCTTGACATTATCCATATTTGACCTTTTGATTACTTGTTCAACATACATTTCTTGAGACAAATATAACTTTTCATTCTTTTGATTTCAAAACAATTTTCATAACTAAAATCTATTGAGCTATAACCAAATCTTTTATCTTGAAAAACTTGGGATAACTCCTTTAGTTTCTTAATCTTGGTAGCATTTTGACCAATAATAAATATGTCATCAACATAAAGGATAGTAATAAAATTTCTATTAAGAAATCATTTTATGTATATACATTGGTTTGCTCCCATCCTTTTATAATCATGATTCATTATAAATGAGTCACATTTCTTATACCATTACTTCAATGCTAATTTGAGTTCATAGAATCTTTTTTTTTTTTTTATAGTTTGTAGATTAAGTACTTATTTAATAAAACTTTCAAAATCTTCTAACTGCTCAATGTAAATATCTTCCTATAGATTTCCATAAAAAAAAAAATTGATCTTTACATCCAGTTATTCAAATTTCAAATCCAAGTTGGCTACTAATTCGAAAATATTTCAAATTAATGTCATTTTCATGATTGGTGAAAAAATCTCCTCAGAATTGATTCCTTTCTTCTTAAGGAATCCTTTAACGACAAATTGAGCATTGTCATTCACTAATTTTTCATTGTTAGCTTTTTTTGAACTTGAGCACCTATTTGTTCTTTAATACTTTCTTTCCTCTAGAGAGCATGACCGGTAACCCTCTAGGAAGCATGAACAACCATTTTTTTTGCAAGGAACTCATATCATCTTATATAGCCTTTACTAATTTATTTTTATCTGAATGAATATGAGCTTCATTAAAACTATCTGGTTTCCCTTCAACCATAAGCAGAATAAAGTTTGATTTTGAATATCTCCTTTACAGAATTAGTCTCCAACCTCTCTCCGATTTCCATGGTTGAGATACATCACTGGATTGTTGTCCTACAACTTTTGGTGTAGGGGGCTATAGCTCTCTTGCTCAATAATTTCTTCTACTTGTATTTCCAATTTGAGAATGTCACCCTATAACTTATTATGATTTATGACAAGTTGTATTGGTACAAGGTCTAAAATTATATTTGAAGCACTGACAGTTGAATTGCTGGACTTGTGGGCTTTGCAAAATCCCTATAAGTTAGGCCCTCAAAAAACATACCATCCCTACTTCAGATAATTCTCCTTTCTTATGGGTCCCAAGGCTTGTATCAAAATTCATTGTCTACATAACCGATGAAGATATATGAAGTGGACTTGATGTATAACTTCTATCATAATTCTTTTGATACATGTGCAAAAGTCTAGCATCCAAATACTCAAAGATGAGAGTATGAGGCTTTCCCTTTCAGAACACAACTTTTTTGAGATTTTAAATTCTAACCGTGTTGAAGATGATATGTTAATGAGGTAACAAGTGACATGCTCAACTTCTTCCTAGAATGGCTTTAATAGCTTTCCATGCTACGCATACATCTGACTTTCTTAACAATGGTTCGAATTATTCGTCCAGAAATACCATTGTACTATGAAGTATGTGGGATGATCTTTTCATGGCAAAAGCCATGCTCTGTGTAGACATGTGCAATGATGGGGAAAGATGTTAGACATGTGATAGTGAAAGATGGAACCATCTACAAATCAAGATGAATATTAGTTACACTTTGATCATGAAAGATGTCAAACATGTGCTAGACCTTTTATAAGGTATAAACCCAAAAAGTGATTCTCATAATTCAAAATTTAATTTAATTATTGAATTATTTGAGATTAATTTTAAATTTAGGTCAAAGATTACGGATTAAAATAAAATAAGTTAGGTTAAAAGACGCCTAACATATGTCTAACTTATATATGAATATGTTTTCGGTAGAATCTCTGTGTCTAAAATACATTTGAGTGGCGCCAATGTGCATTTAAATAAAAAATGTCGGATCCTTATATATGCCTATTAGGCACTTTTGCTTAGTATAAGGTTTGCTTCTACGCCTGATCCACATCTGACTAGAATACATATGCCAATTTTTTTTATAAATAGATCAACTAGTCGATTCAAGCACATTTCTCTTGAAATTTCAAGAGGAGAGAGAGAATGAAAAAAGAAAAAGAGTGTGAAGATGAAAGAAAGAAGGAATGAGAAAGTAAATTTAAGGAGAATACAAGCTAGATTTTGATAAATCCTATTAAAGACAAATTCATCTAAACTTTTTTTTTTCCTTTATTACTAATCATTTTTAAAAAGTTTGATCATTTATTATTTCAATTCACATGCATATGTTAATTTTTTACTCAAATAATTTTACTTTGCATATAT